>BQMF02000720.1:0-146701 GCA_027922465.2 Turritopsis dohrnii | reverse complement strand
GTAGTCTTACTGACAACAGCTTTTGTTGAAAGTACAATCTGTGTCTGGTGAAAGAAAAAAACTTAAGCAGGAAAATTTCAACGGTATGTGGTGTAAACATACATGTTGGTGACGGCTTTTCAGAAACTATTTGTCGAAAATGCAATGCCTTCTTGGAGAAAATCTTAAATCAAGAAGAGAAGTGAAATTGAATAAAGAAAAAAATTTCCATTAAACGAATGTCTACTGGTTCACCTGAAACCAGCACGTAACCACCTGCAAAATCAATGGTTACTACAATAGAATCGAAAAAGCATCTTAATTTTGACACAACACAATTCCTTTACAAATTTAAACACCAATAAAAAAGTCAACATACATACATCTGCATATCATAAACACTATGATGAAATCATAACTATGTCAATAACACTGATGCAAGAGAAAAAATCCGGTCAGCTTTAAATACAAAACAACCATTCGCCATTGTTGGGGTCATTAACGATCATTGCCCACACATATATACTTTTGGGTATAAAACGAAATATTTTCAAAGAAAATATCAATTTAAAAAGTTTGTGTCAGAAAAGGTTCACCATCAGCCTTGAAACAAACTGCATATGAAGGGTTAACACAATTCGATTTTAGTACAACGTCTAATACAGTTTTGCAGCAAAAATGTAAGGTTTGCTGTTACTGGTATATAAAACCCAATTAAAAAACAAATATTATGTAAAATAAATGGCTACATTTATATTTTTATAGTTTAGTTTGTAATTGTCATTGATCTTAATTCTGACTTCCTAATTCCAAAGGTGAAAATAAACAAAGATCATGATTATAACAGAGTAGAATTTTTTGTTTTAGTTTGATCCACAGTGATGTGCAGTGTTTTTAATTTAAAAATATTTTGAACTTGCTTTGACTTACATTCCATATTGTTTGTTATTCTGAATTAGGAACATTGACAGTACTACTTTATTATAAATAGATATCTTATTTATATATGAATTATGTTATGTTTAATGTTTGATGATATCCACAAAGCGAAGTCGAAGACCATGTTTTTTATGATAAAAAACCAAAATGCAGTAGAAATTTTCAAATAACAATATATTTCTTACCACGACTCGATGCAATGTGTGCTTCACCAATGTCCACAGCCACAACATTATATCTTGATATACTTGGCTCCGAAATAGTTTTAAAGTTTTTTCATTAAGAGCCCCCTCTGGATGACAGAAAACAATTTAAACTTTCCCTCCCAGAATCAACGGGGAAAAATGTTATATCATTTCCTTCCTCATAATTACTACAGTTAACTTCTGAAAAAAATATTATTTGTAACAAATTCTCTTCCTGCATTACTCTTAGGAATACCAATCTTGTTTAAAAAATTCATCTGGTTTTCAATGGTCGAATTTAGGGGACTAATAACGATAACTATGTTTGAAATTTTTCTACTTCGTAAAAAGCTAAGAAACAACTGATAAATCAAGATTTCCCATAACCAGTTGGTAAAACAGCAATAAATAACATCTCTTTCAAATAACAAATGTTCAAAACAAACAATTTGTTTAGGTTTGAAGCAAATATTATCAAGGTTGCACGATAACAAAGCAAGTTGCAGCCTTTCAAAAAACTTCACAACATTTTCCATGTTTATTAATCGTGAACCCTCTCTTCTGATCTTTCTGTTTGAAATACTCAAGGTTCGCCGTCTTCCTAGTATTTTTCACATAATTTATGCAGAACTTGCTTACTTGAATGAGCAACTATGAAAATGTGGGGCTTACTGAGGCAAATATTGCATAAATTAAAATCAACACTTATACTGTTGATTTTGAGCAGCCGGGACCCGGGTCTTCTTCGCCGCCATCCGTATATCGAAAAGGCAAGAAACCCTGGGTTCGAGGTTGCACAATTCCCTCTAGCTTTAGCATGGGCATGCACAGTGCACAAGGTCCAAGGATTAAGTTTGAACCAAGTTGTAATCAGTTTTGATTTACTAAAACAAAAGGCATTTAACCATGGTCAAATTTACGTTGCTCTTAGTCGAGTTACTTCCTTAGAAGGGTTATTTTTAACTGGGGAATTTAAAAGATCAGCAATATCAGCTGACCCACGAACTAGTAGAGAATATGAGTATTTAAGGGAGAACATAGAAATACGAAAAGAGATAGAACGACATCAAACTTTAGCTCACCTTAGCTCTATTCAAATTTCTATTCAATTTTCAAACAATGAGAATCCATGCGTGTTGCCTCGCCTCATTCTCTTTTATGCAATCTTTATTATCTTTTAACTACTCGGTAAAATTTGAAGTAAAAACCGAAAATTTTAATCAAAAACGAGTATACTTAACAAGTTCATTCGTAAAAACAAATATGCTATCCTTATTAGGCTTCTAAAATCTACTTTTTTCAGAAAATCGGAACTGAATTCGTTTTTTCGTTTTTATGTTATAATGAAAAACATATTTTCGGTTTTTCATTTCACATACTCGGACGTTTGTTTCATTATTTTACGAACTAAAAGCGTTTTCAAGTTGTTTTCACTAGTACGACCTCCTAAGGAATATAGAATGTTGTGGTGTAAGTATCGGGACCGAAACTAATTGGCGTCCTCTTACTTATGGTCATAAACATTGTTTACACTTTCTTAATTGTCGGCGAATAATTATCACGCCGAAAAATAAATCTACCAATCAAAATCTCTGGTATTGAACAATAGCGCACGTGCACAGCTGTATTATTTTAAGTTTGTAAAAACAATCTCCTGTTGTGCAAAGGTTGAGTGGGAAGAAAGTTATGTTTCTGACAAACGAGATTATAAAGATCATACTTTGATCATTCATACTTTTACAGAAACCTTCCAGAAAAAAAACTTGAAGTATTTTTCTCCAATTTTAGGAGGCAGTCAGAATATACATTTTATACATAAATATATTTATATATTTATATATGTCAAAGCAACTCTTTTAAGAATCTTTTGATATTTACGACAAAGCAGTGAAGTGGTGATATTATTCAATGCAGTGATGATCTCTGTTTCATCAGAAAGCTGGCAGCTTGTCCGGAGAACATTGTTCATAGTAAAAACAATTTATAACAACTTGTAAAATTGTTTGTGTTCGTTCAAACAGAAATATCATAAGGAATTTCCACTTCAAAACATACATGTTCATTACGAAAATCAAGTGTACTTTCGTCAAAGTTATTTTGTCTTCATTTGTATCAACATCAATCTCAAAAACTTTAATATGATTTTACCAGAATAGGTAAAAATTTCTGATTTTGCATATTTGATTAGCTGATCACGAGAAAGCAATGAATACGAATATTATTCTCGTCAAATCATAAAACGCCAACTTATTTTTCGTTTTGCTATCATCTGAATAATTCTAATAATTTTGATAATTATGCAGAATTGATAAAAAGACATTACCTGAAGTCCCACATTTTGAAAAATTAACAATAGATCTCGAGATCTGAATTACGACTTTTATTACGGGGAACAATAGACTTCCATATATAGGGCGAAATTTAAAATTTTTAAAATTCAACTTTGTATACGGCCACCAGTAATTACAACACGGATGGTACAAAGGAAATTTCATCGATGTTATTCTATCTCTTTTCGTATTTCTATGGGGAGAATCAAGACCTTGGAAGGGAACTTGGTAACACTGATGATGATTCATTATCGTTAATCATATGTAACGTAAGTTCACTCAGAAAACATCTAGGTGACATAAAGGCAGATGTACATTTTATGAAAAGTGATATAATGCTTTTAACTGAAACCCAAATGACAAATGATGATAAAGTCTTATTAGAAGGATATACAGGATTGCATAACAACAGCCCCCACAAATATTCAAGTCTGGCTTGTCTTTTTGGTTGTGACCTCGGAATAATTGAAGAGTTTCGTTGCGAAGGACTTTCTATTTATCGGTTCTTTTTAGAAAATCAGAGTTTTAGAATATTGCTTCTGTACAGGAGAAATGACACGGCTATGTCAACTTTTCACGAACTTTTGGAATATGTGACTGCAGCTTATGAAATAGACATTCTAACTGGAGACTTCAATGTCAATCCAAATGACCATATAAGATCTATATTAGAAGACTACGATCAACTCGTATTAGAACCAACACATATAGGTGGCGCTATACTTGATCATCTGTACATCAAAAAAGCTTTCGTCCTAAATTATAATATTGCCGTTTCTGTTCACCACGTTCATTTTTCTGACCATGCTTCCATCAAAGTTTCCCTGGAGAAAGTAATCAAAGAATGACTCTCTGAAAGTCATGTGATGTCCTTCCATCGTAATGGAAGGTTTTTTTTTTTTTTTTTTGTGGAAGTGGGACTTGGAGGTTGTGCTTTGGTACGATTAATCTACATTATCTGCCCTTTTTGCACAGGCTAACTGCATTAACTTTCATGACGCAGCGTTGATCTTATGACTGAGAACTTTTGAACAATTGCGCTAGTAAGAGCCAGCGTGAAAAGGGCCAATAAAGGTATATATTTTATAAATATTTTGTTATATATTTACTTACATTTATTTATTTATTTTAATATTGTAATGTACCTTTATATATTCATTTTCATATGATAGGATATTGGAGATACTATTCTTCCGAACATTTACAATAAACAGTTGCCTTAATCCTTAAACGTGTGTTAGTTTTGATCGCCTAGTATTTTGTTAATGTTCACACCATAGCATAACCTCCTGTCAAAAAAATATTTCTGTTTGTGAATATTTTTACTTATTGTTGCTTCAATTTGAGCAAAACAGTTATTAACAGTGATACATTATAAATTTAGTTTATTAAAAACTAGCCGCCAAGGCGGCGGCACTCGCCACAAACGATCAACATGCATTTCAGGTAAATTATTTTTTAACGGTTCAAAATAATTTCGACTTTAGACCAAAACCATTATTTTATACCCAAAAGTTGAAAAGAAGAAAGAATAATGCAAAGCTATGTACCAATATACACAAAAGCCAGTAATTGTAATTGGTATTAATGTGTAAGCACGTAATATCAAATGCAAAAAAGATTTTACGGATTTAATCAATACTGGAGCTAAAACGAATAAAAGCATTCTAAAATAATTTTTCCCGAGAGACATAAAACAACCAAAACATCGAAATGATAAAGAAACTAAATCATAAACACTTAAATATTGTACTAAGTATTGACCGAAAACCATATTTTTCAAAAGTAACTCTTACGCAAAACAAATCATAACAAAATTGATGCAAAGCTATCCAACAATTTCATGTTTAAAATGTATTCACGGTTCAGTAACACTGGAGCTGATTTGAATAAAAATTATTTTTTACCCTGGACACGTGAAACATAAGCAAACATCGCAACACTTAAAATGAGCTACTATTGACTGAGAACTATATTTTTTATACGCAGAAAATGCAAAATAGCTTCTATGTAAAACAAATCATAATAAAACTGATACAAAACTATACACCCAAGCACTCAACATGCCACCATTCAAATGTGTATAAATGTATAGTTTCACTGGAGCTGAACCGAATATATAAGAGTTTTGTAAAATTATTCTGTACCCTGGAGACGTGAAACACAAACAAACATCGCATTAAAATACCCTACTACAATCCAAAATCATGCTTTTACATGCAGAAGATTTAATGCATATATAAACAAATAGTAATATAACAAAGAAGGAAAGTATATAATATTGTATGCAGAATAAAAGTAGTGTACAAATTAATTGTAAAACACAGCAATACATAACACAGAACTATATACCCAGCCACACAAAAGCAAACATTGAATAACATTACAAATACGTGAATTGAAAACAAATTATATACCTTCTAACTGTGTGTCTTTTTTTCAGAATTTTTAAAATGGATAATCTGTTCTTGACCAACCATCAACATCATGATATCAAACTATGAGTATCATTTATTTATTGCTATTTTATTTTTTATTTTGCTTTTCTAAAAAAAAAATTTTGAATGCATTATATTGATATTACAGAACACCTAAATCGTTTTATGTCGATATTGAAAGATAAAATTCAAACTAAAAGAATGTTCGAGAACAAATTTACCTTAAAAATAATAATTAAAAACACAAACGTAAAGACAGAAATTTGTATAGCTAAAGAATTTTTAACAACTGAAAACATTCTATGGAACCATTATTTTTGAAAACAGGGTAATTAATCTCCTCTGCTGGCTAATTCAAAACACAACAGTAAGCAACCCTGCATTCTTTATTTATTCAGCATACTAACTGTGTTCTAACTAAATAGATATATACTATTTTAACTTTGGTTTAACTTCAAACATAAGAGGATACCTTTCAAAACCAATTCACATCATCATGTTTGTAAACAACACAACAAACATTGATCATCTTCTGCAGCCATTTTCAAACACTTCTAAACTGTTTACTTTCTGTATTCATACCTGTAAACAAATATTAATAACACTTTTTATAACACTTTATTTACTTTCCAGCACACTTCTCTACTGCAAACACATAAAATATCCTTGCTCCTACTCTCTTTAATATTTCTTCGTTACTGAAATTTGTCTACCATTTTTATAACACTCAAAGACAAAAACACTGGCTTCTAAGTTCCCCAGCACTGTTTTTATGTCATTTTTATGTAAATCTTCCGTTAATAATAAGTCTTTTTTAATATACCTAAAATACGTAAATAAACCCACCAAACTTCCCATGAAAAAGATCGTCGTGAATAAAAATGGCAAGTAACAAAATAAACATTAAACAACTTTCACTGCACTTTGCACTTTGCACTGCACGTCTGTATACTAATACATGATAACTCACTTACGCATGTTCTAAAACAATACAATAACAGTAAAAGTATAACAATAAAGTTTTATTATTAAAACTTTCTCGTTTCTTCTTCAAAAGAGCAGCAAAAATGAAGAACCTTATTAACAAAGTCCGTTGCTATGAATTTTTCAGCCAATCAAAATAGCGCATTTCAAGAGTTTTCCTTTATTAGCCAATAAAAACGATCAGCGCCGGGGCTTCCCCATATATAAAATCCTTTTGTAAAACCACCGTTCCTCATTTTGATACAGTAGGAAACGGTTTCATTTCGGCCTTTTTATTTGGGCATATAAGCCCATTGGCGAATGGACTAACTACCGCTATATGACCACGATTAAGAAGATTTTGACCGAAAATTTTGAATAAAACCATCACTGTCTAAAATAAAAGTGGTATGCACAATTGCGAATTAGTATTGCGAATTAGTATAGCTCACTTAACTCTTGTTGACTTTTGCAAATTCTATATCTTTTGTCAGGCAAATTACTATTTGCAAAGGTAACCACAGGAAATGTTTTTCTCAACCATAACTCCGGCATAAGTTGGTAAACTGCCTCTTGCAAAGAACATTGTCTGTGAGATAAAAATGCAATTGCTAATTTCTTCATTTTATCCCTAAAATTCAAGTTTTCGCTTTCTTCTGCAGCCTTTTTCATTGCAACAGATGAATCCGTTTCAGCTTTTGAAAAATAGGAGCACATATACGAAACAGCCTTGTAATAGTTAAAAACTGGTTGGATATCCATATTAGCTTCCCACGCCTCTAATCCCATCGCAAAATAATTATTAACAAAGCAAGAGTTTGGTGGTCGCCGTAAGTGAATTTCAAAATCTTCCCCAGAAGAAATGGAAAGCATGCAATAATAATCTTCTTCATTTATGTCAAGGGAATTCAAAATTTCTGAAATGGATAAGTCACTTACATAGGAATGTTTGTGAGGGTCTAAATATTCATCAATGTAATTTTTCACTTTTTTCAAAATCTTTGCTCGCTCCGATAAGATTCCGAATTTATCAGTGTCAGGTAATGATCCCTCTAACGGTTCAGCGCAAATTGTTCTATCAGTGAAAAATCGGCCATAATGAAATCTGCATGGAACATTCTTATACTTTCGGCAGGATTTTGAGTGCTTGTGAATTTGATATTGGCTAACTAGTTCATATAAATGAGGTTCATTTAGCTCATCGGGCAAATCTGCCCTGACAATAGAATCAATGAATTCTAAATACGTATCTTTAGTCTCAAGTGTCAGTACAGGTGGATTTTTCACCCAAACAAATGAATGAATATGTGGGGAGCCTCGAAATTGAAATTCTACTTTAATGACGTAAAATTCTACTTTTCCTAATGGACCGTCTTTATGCAAAATAATTTCTTTGAAGAAGGTTTCCACTCGAAATTGAAAATGCCTGGCAGTAAGAACAGGGTTGGCATTTAATCTTTTGCATTTTTCAAAGTAGTTCAATTCCCCTTGTGTAACAAAACAATTTAGTTTATCAATAATTGATATCAATTCAGCCCATTTCAAATCAGCACATGATAAAGTGACAAAAAATGTAGGTAGACCTAGCTGTTTGACCATTGCTAATACATCATATAAGAAGTTCTTCCAGTATGCAGGGGTGCCTTTGACAGATTTCATGAATGTGAAACCTTTGTCTTCTGAAATAAAAGAACGAATTGTCTCTTTATAGTTATTTTGCAACTGTCCAGCATTTAAGGTTCCACTAACTTTGGATGTGGCGATATTCATTTGATTGTAAAGATTTATCTGTTGAACAACATAGTGTCCGAAAAATATAAAATCTGCATTGGAGGAGAATCTTTGTGAGTAATTAAGCAGCCGCTGGTTAAAATATTTCACAGGAGACAATTGAACAGATCTAAGAACTTTGTACCCAAATTTTCCTTTAGGTAGTAGATAAGGGAACGCTTGCTCTTCACAAAAATCATCATTAAAAAATGATTCCGGTATTTTGTTTTCTCCTGGTGCAATATTCAAAAGCTTTTCATTCTCGCTGTAAATATTAGGAATAATAACCATTTCATCACTATTTATTCGATCATTATTTAGGGGATTTTCCTCTTCCAAATCTTCAATATCAATAGGAAATACATCTTGCTCTACAATTGCATCAATATCTGTTAATGATAACAATTCTTTGTTTATGTTATCAATCCTTATTAAAATATTTGAGTAGAATGGATTGTTGGTCTTCAAATACTGTAGTGCATTTTTCACACGCTCAGGGTCAACATCTTCAAAATGAATATGGCCTTTGAATGCAAGTTTTCGCTTAAGTTTCACTGGTATCACGCCATTGATGTTATCTGGGAGTGGAAGACACTCACTGACTGTATCAGCACATACAGGGACATTACAAATAGCACCTTTGATCTTTGGTTGTTCACCTTTACCATGTATGACTACAATTTTCTTAAATAACATACGTTTGGCAATTAAAATTTTCTCAAGGTGATTGAGACACAAAATTTCTTTTGGAATTTCATCAAGCTCCAATCTATTTTTAACAGCCTGACATGGAACTTGTTTCTTTTTAAGATATTTGTCACATGTAAAACAAATGTAGTGACTGCCATCAAAACTTTCAACAAATGTGAATAAATGATGGAACTCAAATTCATATAAAGTTTCATCAAAATTCTTCACTGTTCTTTTATATAAGCAGCGGTTGCAAACAACACAAATAAAGTAAGGCCCTTCTTGTATTGCTCTTTTGAAGACCAAAATACGATCTGATATAAAGTGTTTGGCAATTCGCTTTCTTTTACAGCTTTTGTCCTTAGCATCTTGAGTTGCCTTGCGTTTACGACACTTTTCTTTTGCAATGTCAGTTGCATTTCTTTGTCGACACTTTTCTTTTGCAATGTCAGTTGCATTTCTTTGTCGACACTTTTCTTTTGCAATGTCAGTTGCATTTCTTTGTTGACACTTTTCTTTTGCAATGTCAGTTGCATTTCTTTGTCGACACTTTTCTTTTTCAATGTCAGTTGCTTTTCTTTGCCGACACTTTTCTTTTTCAATGTCAGTTGCTTTTCTTTGTCGACACTTTTCTTTTTCAACTTCAGCTGCTTTGCGATAGCAGCATTTTTGCTTTTCAATTTCTGTTGATTTACGCTTACGGCATTTTTCTTTTGCACTCTCAGAAGAATTTCGCATTCTACATTTTTGTTTTTCTAAATTGGTAGACTTTCTTTCTCGACAACTTTCTTTCTCAATAGTATTCTTTCTTAACTTTCGATAATTTGCATATAGACTGACTGAGGGGTCAGTTTTTGATACTGTGAGATAATGAATTTCAAACTGTACATTTTCATCACTTCCTTGTAAGTAGTTTTCAATAACAAACATCTCTAGTGAATTCTTAGTCTTAAATTTCATCAAAATTGAAAGTCCATTTGAACATGACTTCCCTTGAGCATTTCTACTATGGGAATCAAATAGAAAGTAGCATTTTTGAGTCCACAATACACTGAAGCATATACCTTTCAATAAGATCAGTACTCCATTACAATAAGAAGGGATATTTTGCTCAAATAGCACACCAGTATTGCTGGTGCCATTTATGAAACCAATTTTTTCGTCAGCATAACAAATATCAATAGACGAATCAAGTAGAGATAAAGTTTTTGGAAGTTCAGCTATCATCAAATAGGTATTTTTATTGAGGGACTTGTATATTTCATCCCCCTTTTTAATAATAAAATCCAAATCATATGATGTCCAATGCCCTGGGCTTTTCACATGAGTAAATGCAACTGACATTAGAGAACAGCATGTGCACTGTTGACCAGCAGATTCACCAAACATTTGATGTCCTTGATGAAAAGACCCTTGGATGGCTTTCAAAACTGACATATCAGTAACGAAGTAATTTTTTTCAAATAAAAGTATTGACAGAGTTATTATAACCAATTGTATTATTTGTGGTATAGTTTTTAATTTTTTCAGTTGTGGTACATCGACCAAGCAGTGCATCGACTGCTGCCGCAGACCCTATCAGTGACACAACGGTATAATAGAGAATCGGAACCTGAAAAGGAAACGGCAAGAATGGAATTATAACAATTGAAAAATACAGGATAATTTTATTTAAAATTTTCTTATCATGCAACAACCCACACAACACGAAGGTGAAACTTCGATCTAACTTTCATACGGGTCTTTTCGAAACATGAGGCGATGTTATAAAACACAGACCAGTTTATTTTTGTTGTTTTGGAAATATTATATATATTAAAATAAAAATATATAATAAAAATGTAGTAAAGTATATATTGTACGAATTCTTATTCTAATGATAATTTCATTTTGCTAAACAGTTCTAAAACCGTATTCTTTTTAGCATTTATTGAAATACTGATTTCAGTCAGCAAAATTAATCTATTAAAAAGCGCGAGTCTCGAAACTGATGTCTTCGGATCGTAGACTAATTGCCATTTCGGCCGGAGTAGGAGGAGGAGGAGTAGTAGTAGTAGGAGTCCGCGGGTGTTTTAATACGGTATTCGCTATCGCTGCTACCGTAATAATAATGAGCTTGTGTATAATTAACTCAGTCATTCAAACGTAATTTCATAACATTTACAGTATGTACTTTTGGTTAATAGAAGCAGATGTTTACATAAATCAATAAAAAACAGGCTTCGGTTCAGTTGACACAAACAAACTTATATATAGCCAAGCTAATAATTTACTGTCGTCACATTTATGGACAAAGAATTATGGTGTTGATAATCCATGCTAACCATTACAAAAACAATTACTTTTAAAGCAGCCGCAATGTTTTCATTTTGCAGAAGCAAAAGAAGAGTAACCCTCAGCCTCTTAAAAATTGCCTTTCCTAGATTTTGAAGTTAGTTTAGTTTTTAACAGATAATGTATTACATGAAATTAAAATTTTATAATACTTCCTTAATTCATACATCGTTCCCACCCAACACAATGACGTCTCTATGACGTCATAAATAAGTCCGACCATGACTTTATACGACGTCATTGAAAGGTCATCGTGAGGTTATTTTTGCAACATAAACCGACGTCATATGGTGACGTCCCTCAGACGTCATCAAATGACCTGTTCATAACATAGTTTTGTGAGAATGACTTAGCTATGACGTCATAACGACGTCACTAAGACGTCTTGTGACGCATTTATGACCCCACCGTGACGTTTTTACTGAGATGAGAGATACTTAAACAAAATGAAAAGAAGCGAATTTATAGTTATGGAAGCAAAGATAACAGATTTTTTCATCAGAAATATCTTTCAAATAAATATCATCTCTTAAAATATGTGCTTTATAAATTAAAATACAAAATATTAACAATTAACAAAGTGTTAAAAAATGATTAGTGATATAACCATGTTCATAAATACAAGAGATAGAAAAGACTATATCCATAAATTCTCCATTACACTCCTTGTACGTATTAACGTTTTGAAGGTCCTTGGACGGTGTACTCAAATAAAGTTACCTTAATGTTGAACATACGACGGGAGAGCTAAGTATGGAAAAAATTTATGGATAGCATGTTAAACACACGAAAACTAAGGAAAGTGTTTTTTCGTTTTATCGTTTCTTTAGTCTTTCAGGCGCGTGCTTCAAAACATCAATAATCGCTTTGTTCACAGACGCTTCCGTAGATTTTTGAGTTGCCAAAACGCCACCTATAGAAAGAAAAAGCAACAACCAAATTAAAAGTATTCAAAACACAATCCTGTTTAAAGTAGATTTAAAAGCAAAATACTTACCCATGACAATATCGTGAATGGCTAACCCATCAAATTTTCTTTTCTTCTTTAGCCCACAAAGACTATACTCAGATAGTACTTCATCATTAGTTACCCTGAAAAAAAAGTGCAGAAAAAAATGCTTGCTTTATTATGTCTTGATTACTCTTAAACTAACAATTAAAAATCAAAGTATTAGCCAGCAGTTAAGGGAAAACCCAGCCCATATTTTGTCCCACACCTGAAGATTTGGTTGGGATGCAGAAACTTTAATTAGATCGTTTTTGTTTCCTTTGCCAATTCAAGGGTCTTGCTGTTATAACATACAGCTGAATACTGACTCTCTCGAGAAAGATACTTTACTTACGATAACAAGATATTTTTAACATTTGCTCTCACATCTTTGCCACCAATTCTGGACACTTCAGAAAGCTAAAATAAAATATATTAACAACATCCTATTAACAAATAATTGTTAAGGTTAACAACTATCCAATAAAAGAAATCAGTAAAAAATTCAAAAAATAATGAAGCAAATTAACACTACATTCTGCTTACCAAGCTTTGATAGGCATCTCTATCATTTTTCAGGGTTTCATTCAGTTGAATAAAATCGCCAATTGTATGGCACTTCTCAATGAAGGTGTCAGCAGAATTCTGATTATTTTTTCTTAGCCCTTCATTTACAGCATTCAAGATTTCTGATAATGCATATAGAACTTTTCGTTGGAATTCTAGAGTTAAGTGATGGGATTTCCATTAACAAGACAATGAACAGATATTAACAGTAATAAATATCAATTTATACATACCATCAGTAGTCAAGCGATATCGGTCCTTATTTCCATTAGACTTTGTCTTTTGACTTTTTGGTGGTGAGCTGGATGCTCTTTTTCTATTTTGGATAATAGATAACAAAGAAGAGCTAGAAGCATCACTCGCTCTGCTGAATGAGTTCGAACTTTGTACAGGTGAAGTTTCTCGACAAGGCTTTTTTGTTCTTGGTGATCTTCTGGGAGAAGATGCTCTTTTTCTATTTTGGATAATAGATAACAAAGAAGAGCTAGAAGCATCACTCGCTCTGCTGAATGAGTTCGACCTTTGTGCAGGTGAAGTTTCTTGACAAGGCTTTCTTGTTCTTTGTGATCTTCTGGGAGAAGAAAAGTCAGTTGAGACTGGCGAACATGAACTGTCCGAATCAGATATTATTTCCCTCCTTGATCCTAAAAAAAAAAAATAGTAAAATAATATTACGTATTTATCAATAATTTGATCATATTTTAGTTCGAAGTTAACCGGACTGACTTTTATGCCCACTGCTTTGGTGACTTGATCCTTTACTTGTTGTCTTTGCATTGGGTGTTGATGGCAGAGAGTCTGAAATTGTAGGTGACAATGAAAATAGAAGTAATCTCATAACAGCTTTAAAAACAATCTAGAGACGGACTATTCCAATTAGCATTTTAAATCGGAAAATCTAATGAAGCATCCAAGCAAAGTATTTCGATTCCCACACCTAAATTATCAACATTAACTATAGAAACATTTTATCCAATTTTTATATGAAATTTGAAATTAGTCCAACCTAAATTCATTATTTCAAGAGTATAATTTCTTACATATTATATGTAGTGTAAGTATCTATTGAAGTATAACAACTTACTACTTATAAAACTTCTTTCTATTGAATTCCTTCCAGATTTTGAACGTGGTGGCGTAGGTAATTTGATATCTGAAATGTCAAATTTCTTATGCAGTTACGACAAATTATGGGGCAACTTTCTTTAAAAAAAAACTTTTTTTATACCTGTTGAAGTAGTTTTAGTTTTCTTCACAGACAAATGTTCATCACAGCTTGAAAACTGGTAATCACAAACCAGATCGTAGTCATCTAAACAGTTTAATATTAAAAGCAAAAAGAACTATTTATGAAAACATACCTGATTTACAAGTTAAAACTCCAGCCAACACTTACCATCTTGAAATTTTACTTTAATTAACTTGTATGATTTCCAACTGGCATAATCAGGCATCTTCCCCTCCTTCAGATCTCTTGATGCATTGACACTATTGGACCAATAAACTCGGTCACCAGAAATCCAATTAGAAGAAACAACAGCTTCTTATATTTTGTTCCCTTCCAACAACTTTACCAATCATCACGAGGGCTGTCTGATCTAAAATCATCATCCGTTTCATCATCCGTTATATCATCCTCCTCTTCTTCTTCTCTTTCATCATCGATGCTCAAAAGATAATTATGATTATTGCCTTCTTGAATGTTATCATTATCTTCCTCGTGTTCAGAACTACTACCTTCGTAATCCAGTAAAAATCTCTCAGTTTGTAAACTTCTGCGCCACCTACTATATCTTGACATTCTAACGATGTTTTATAAACTATTCAAGAAGTGAGAAAGCAATGTTTCTAAGTCTTCACCACGTGCGCGAACCAGAATGAACCGTGTTAGTTATTTCACGGGGGTAAACAAAAATCATGTGATGTGTTTAAGAAACAAATTAAAACGTTGAAGGCTCTTTTCATGATTATTAAGATTTTAAATTTAAACAGATAGAAATAAGCTTTTAGTATTAAACTTTGACGAAAAAATGACAATAAGAACAAGTATGTAATTAATATATTTACGCCCTGGTTTGAGTGTGTCATTTTAAATAATGACTTTAAATTAAGCTTGTATCAAAGTAGACAATAAAAATAATGGTCATACTGTATGGAATAAATAATATGTGAACTAATATTTCGAAATTTGGTAACGATAGGCCATGCATTTTTAAAGAAAATTTTAAACAAGGAGGCGCGTAAAGAAACTCAGCAAAATGGAGGAGAATAGAAGAAAATCGGCGGAAAAAATACACAAGAAGACTCGGCGAACACAAGGTAAATCCGAGACTTTTAATGAGTTTGGCATGAGTTTTGTGTGCGGAATTTCACTTATGTATACTGAAAGTAGCTATAGGGCAAAAAGCAAGCTCCAAGTGTTTCAGGAAAGGAAAAATGCTTGAAGAAAAACATGTTATCTATATTTTGCCTTCATTATTAATAATCCCACGTTTAGTTGTAATGATACCCAAGTATTTTTGATGTTGTATTACTTTTACTTTCATGTAAAATAGGAAATGAGACCTAACTCGCATATTTACTGCACATAAAACAAGTCAAAATCATAGAATTATTAATGTGATTATTTATATCTTTCATTTGTTGTTATTGAATATCTATGAAAAATTTTGCTGCTTCTCTGCCTTTTTTTATTTCAGGGACCATCAAAGAGTGAGGTTGCATGAAAAGAAATATTTACGCCTTGAAAACCATCATTATGGAAAAGTCAAAAAAGGCGAATAAAAAGTGTTGAAAAACCTTGTTATATATACACAGAATATACAGAATACACAGAAGAATACACAGAATACACAGAATATACAAGAATTCAGATTTATTCCCAGTACGAAGCAATTCTGTGAAGTTTACTGTGATGTCTTTCAAATGTGATGGATGATGGCACACTCGAAAAACGAAAGTCGAAGTTTCTTACACATATATTTTTTGCAACTCTCATAGATATATTATACAATTATTATACATGTTATATATCATAAAAACTACTGTCGTTTCCCCAAGCTTTCAAGATTTCTTTTCTCCATCAGGTTTTTGTGGTAAGAACGATGATATTGAGGGAAGTCTTCAAGTGTTATATTAAAGGTCAAAATACACGATCTGATTTTACATAGGTATATGATTTTACATACTCGTTTGACGGATGGAAAAAGTCATATATGTAATAGTAAAATACATGATCTGATTTTACGTATATATATGATTTTACATACTCATTTGATGGATAGAAAAAGATCATATGTAACAGTAAAATACACGTAAAAAGTTTTTATTTGATACTAATATACTCTAGGGAAATCTCAAAAAGTTCATTCAAACCTCTAGACGCACTCTGATTGGTTGAAATTTGTTTACAGCTGTAAAAAGTCATAAATGATTTTTTAAAAAGTAGAAGACCATCCTACTTTTTAAAAGTCATATATGTTAAGTCATAAGAGCAAAAGTCGTATGATTTTTTAAAATACACGATCTGTAAAAGTCATATATGATTTTTTATATAATGTAAAATCATATATGTAAAATCAGATCGTGTATTTTGACCTTAAGCCTGTGTTTTCAATTCTATGGGTTTTTACTGCACTTGAAAAAAGAAAAAGTTATCTTTTTATGGTAGAAGAAAATGTTTTTCATGTTCCTCAAAGCCTTCTGATGTTTTTGCCACATACATACACAATATCCATGATTTCACTATTTATCTTTAGTTTTCCTCTAAATCCTCCAATATATTTCAGTGTAATGTGCAACGTAGTCCATTGTAATTAAATTGTATTATTTTATCATTCTCTATTTTGATATTTTTTGTATTCAATTTGTAACGTTTTACTATTCATATATTCACTATTTTATATTTTTTAATTTACTGTTCATTTTTGAAGTTCTAATAAATGCAACCTTGCTATAATACACGATGTGTCTTTTTTTAATGATTTTGTGTATATTTTTTTATTAACGGCCCCAAAACAAAAACATGCTTTCCCCTGTATTTTTCTCCTTTAACATTTCCTCGTAATTGTTCCTCATGAAAAACTTTTCATTATTCTGAAAGTACTGAAACATTCTTAGAAAATCTTTCAAGAGTAAAATAATTGCCTAATAAAATGATTGCCTAAATTGCTCAACTACACGAAACAATGGTACCTTAAGGGGATTAATTTTCGCGGGAATTTAATTTCGCTATTAATTCAAAAATTCGCGAAACTTGCGAAATTTAACTCCGTAGTTCGGAAGAACCATGAAGTGAGGTTACGAAGTCGTCATTACCATGACCTTCATACGTAAGTCATCATTTCGCCGCCTTGCTGACGTCATATTGAATGACTTCCAATGACGTCATGAAAAAGTCATAGGGATGTCATATGACTTCATGACCAAATTATTGGGACGTCATAATGACGTCATGTGTTTGGTGGGGCGAAGGGAAATTGTGGAATTGGGGATGGAAGGAAAACTTTTTTACAAGGAATATGCTGAAGAATTCCCATTTAATAAACATTAGATGCGTTATGAAATTGGTAACGATAGAAAAAAATTTTTAGTAACGATGACAGTGATGACGTTGATAGTTTTTGCAGATTTTCTGTTTATTTAAGTTTTTTTTATATTGTAAAATTTTTTAAACATGTGCTACTTATTCAAAAAACAGTAAAAGAAACAAACTATTGTGTTTTCCCTATCTCTCTCTTTTTTTTGCTTATTCATCGACTAAAGTTAACAAAAAAAAAGTACGTTTAGTTTATTAACTTTTTTTTAGATTATAGGAAAAATGAGTTTCCAACATGAAAACGTTGTTATTTCGAAAGACTTTAAAACAATTTGATCGCGTTAATTAAAAAAGAAAATTTAAGGCGTCAAGCATTTTGGGAAGCTGAACAAGATCAGATGGATATTGCGATTGGTTGCTGCAGTAGTGAAGAAGGTTCCTACACCAACTTACGGTTTGGAGAATACGAAAAGGCTCGACCGAAACGTTTTCAACTTATAAACTTATTGGAAGTTGAAGAAAAAATTATTTTAGGACCTGCAGATTGTTAATGCACTTTATTTGACAAAGAAGATATTAGGTCGTATTTATCATCTTTAAAAGAAATAAACTAGCATGTAGCGTTAGCTAAAAATGCTCCCGCCCTCAAGCATTCCAATTTGTAATACACAGCAACCGATACATTGCAACCTATACAACGGAAACAAAAACAAAGAAAACTTTGTTACTTTTTGTTATCTCTTAGTCCTATGTCACACTGATGCTAATTTATCAAGAAATAACCAAAGTTTACATAAAAAAACAAGAAAAAAATATAAGAAAGTTTTATTGATCTTGATCACACTAGGTTTGGGGGAGGACAGAAAGAAGGAAAACACGAAGAACGACAATTTGTAGGCCTTCTTGCATACACAAAAATCCAATTAAAATCTTTTTAAGGCAAGATCCGACAAAAATCAGTGCATTGAGTAAAATTTATCAAATGAAAGATTATTTAGAGCTAAAACATATACAAAAATATATGTTGTTGGCAAAATTTCAGATCTCAAGCTGTGCTTCAAAATCTTAGTCGTTCACTTCACTAAAACAACACAAAAGTAATATGAAAAATGTCTAAGCAACTTTAGCAAACGAACTTCCTAAATAACATAGTATAATATAATAATAAATTAGGAAAGAGATACGAAAAAACATTCCACTTACAGTACCATGCTTTGAAACGGGAAAAAAAGCAAAGTCAGCTAATAATTCTATACCACCGTGTAACGTCAACACGAAAAGTTGGAAGATGATGATGATGATAATGATGATTAAGATGAAGAACAAAATCGCAATAAATAATTGTGTTATCTTTATTAACGACAATATGTTATTTTTAATTTATAAAAGAGTATAATATGATATATTATGAAATTTGATTTGTTTAAGTGATTAAATATAGGTCCTATATTGATAACATAAATTATATTTTTCTGAAATAGCCAACCTGATAAAATATGAATAATAATAATAATAATAATTATACAACTGTACAAGTTTTTTTTATCTTATTTCGATTATAATTTTTTTAGATAAATTTTAAGATATAACAGTGTGAACCAACCAGAATAAGTTGTAAAAACAAAGGAGAAACAAAACAAAAAACGACAAGTTTCATCAACAATCCAAGTTTATTACGACGTTTCGAGTGTTCAACACCAATTATCAAGTAAACATTTTTACAAGGTATAGCCCTTTTATACAATAACTAGCCGGCAAGGCGGCGTCGCTCGCTGCCCATGTCCACCTTCAGTATGCGTTGGGTTCACGAAAAATAAAATTAAGGATTTACCAATAATAAATGTGACCATGTTGCAGAGCTCGAAAAACTGATCAAAAAAATGTATGGGATCCTTTTCCTATGGTCAACCGTTAGAAAGATATCTTCGTTCAAACATTTTGATGACGTCACAGACCCGTCCCTCAAAACATTTGGCCTAAATTTAAGTTCACCGAAAATAAAATTAAAGAATTTGCAATGATAAGTGTGCCCATGTTGTAGAGCTCGAAAAACTGATCAAACAAATGTATGGGATCGTTTTCCTACGATCAACCGTTTCGGAGATATCGTCGATCAAAATTTTGATGACGTCATAGACCCGTCCCCCCAAAAAATTAGACCCAAATTTTTCGTCACTCTATCGCCTGTATTGCGGACCTCAAAAAACGTCAGTTATCTCTATTGGTTATCGAGATAATTTTCCCTAAACGTCGCATTCGATTAGGGTCTTAATACAATGGTTTCACACTGACGTCGTACAAAATAAAATAAAATAATCACTCTCACAACTCAATCTACCATTTTGCGTGACTTACAAACAAGCAAACGCACAAACAAACAGAGAATCGGCTAATAATATATAGACTAGCCGCCAAGGCGGCGTCGCTCGCCGCCCATGTCCACCTGCTCTGTATCACTGTATCAATAAACGTCAAATTTCCTTATAAACGGCTCGTACAACTTTTGTTCAACCAGAAGCAGATTCCAAGTCACAACCTCTGGTAAAACCAATCTTTTATCAGTGTAACAATACACTCAAAACGTAGAGAGAGAAAATATCAACTTTTTATTAACTTTTGTTTTAAAAAAGTTACGCGCTCTAACATGGGTGCTATCAAACAGGGGGAAAATGGTTTCTCTTCTTAAAAAGTTCATACGGAGGAGAGAAAAAAGGCACGTGCTAAATGAGTAAATAGAATAAAAAACGTTCGATTAGAACGCTTAACAATTAAAAGAAGAAATTAATTTATTAAAAGAAAAGCAAAAAAAAAGACATTTTGTTTTTATATGATACTCTTTTTTTACCTATCGGTTTTTAAACATTTTGATTGCTCAAAAAAAAGTTCACCCGTCTCAGACAGTCAAGCAAGAGTTAGTGGCAAACCAAACATATGCTGCCACGTTCTGCCACTGCTGCTTTTTGTCCAAAATGTTTAATCAGTTAGTTTCTTTGTATTTAGTTGATGTACTGTTGTCAAAGCCAAGTCAATGTGGAATATAAAAATAACAATAATGATAAAAACAAAACGTTATTCCTATTAGTTCATCAGCCAAAAAAAGTCACGTTCGATTGGGGTTGCAATGTATTTGCTTCGAACTCACGTCGAACACAAAAAAAGAAATAATTTCGTTCACAACTTAATCTACCATTTTGCGTGACTTACAAACAAACAGACAGACAGACAGACAGACAGAGAATCGGCTATTAATATATAGACTAGCCGCCAAGGCGGCGTCGCTCGCCGCCCATGTCCACCTGCTCTGTATCACTGTATCAATAAACGTCAAATTTCCTTATAAACGGCTCGTACAACCAGAAGCAGATTCGAAGTCACAACCTCTGGTAAAACCAATCTTTTATCAGTGTAACAATACACTCAAAACGTATAGAGAGAAAACTTCAACTTTTTATTAACTTTTGTTTAAAAAAAGTTACGCGCTCTACATGTGTGCTATCAAACGTAAGGGGAAAATGGATTCTCTTCTTAAAAAGATCACACGGGAGGAGAGAAGAAAAGGCACGTGCTAAATGAATCAAGTGAATAAAAAAACGTTCGATCTGATATAAAATAAAATAGATTAAAAGAAATCGATTAAAGACAACTATTATGACAAAAGCAAAAAAAAATAATTTGTTTTATGATATTTTTTTTTTACCTATAGGTTTTTAAACATTTTGATTACTCGAAAAAAAAGTTCACCCGTCTCAGACAGTCAGGCAAGGATACGTTAGGATACACTGGCAAACCGAGATGCTGCCACGTTCTCCCACGGCTGCTTTTTGTCCAAAATGTTTTATCAGTTAGTTTCTTTGTATTTAGTTGATGTATTGTTTTCAAAGCCAAGTCAACGTGGAATATAAAACTAACAAAATAATAAAAACGAAACGTTATTCCTATTAGTTCATCAGCCAAAAAAAGTCACGTTCGATTGGGGTTGCAATGTATTTGCTTCGAACCCACGTCGCACACAAAAAAAGAAATAATTTCGCTCACAACTCAATCTACCATTTTGCGTGACTTACAAACAAACAAACAAACGCACAAACAAACAAACAAACAAACAGAGAATCGGCTATTAATATATAGATATAAGTGTCGTGAAGTGATAAATCTTTTCCATAAAAGGAACTAATACATACAAAATAATCTCAAAGGGGTATAATTAAATTACAAACGTGCTAGAAAAAAGAAAAAGGAAGCTAATTATAAAGATACAGTGGAGTAGAACGTATAGTCCGATTTAAGACCGGATATTCACGTAGAATGAAAAGAGACTCTTTAAGTTCTAATAAGTACGAACTGTTGGCGTGAGCCAGTTAATTCATCACAACCAGCCGAGTATCCAGAATGTAGACACATGTTGGCAGATAGCTGTGAGAATTCCACTAGAAGTAGCTTTGCCAGTAAGTGCAGAAACACCCATGTATTCACTCATTCTAACCCTATTATCAAAACTTTAGGTGTGTTATCACCGGAAGATTTGATAATGGGTGTTGAACTTTCCGAATCGTCTTAATAAACTTGGATTGTCGATGAAACTTGTCGTTTTTTGTTTTGTTTCTTCTAAATTTTAAGATATTGGATACGAAGGAAACGTCCACATTTCAAAATTCTGGTAACTCGGAGATAATTGGATGAGTTCGTTATATTCTTTAATGGATTGGAAAAAGTTAGCTGGTAATAGTGATAAAAAAGCAACCACAAAAAAGAATAACGATTTTGAAACGAGGCGGGAAAATTCAACACTTTATAGAATATTCAAACAGTTTTGTCATTTTAATTTGCATTTGTATGGTGAAAAAAGAAAAGAAAAGTTTTTAAAATTTAAAGGTTTGCCCGCATCGTTTGTTAATTTATTGTGGTCACTCTCTAGCGAAATTTTATATCAACATAATCACGATTTTCCTGTTATTCTGTGTACACTATGCAGTGACTATTTTTACGAATTTGTTGATTTATCTACTAATTCCATGATAGGTATGACACCACCCCCAAACTTGAATTGTTCCTGCTTTCTAGATAAAAAGGCAGACTTCATTTATAAACGTAAAGACACTAGCTTACGTAAAAGGGTGCATGAAACAGAACAGTTCTCGTAACATTAAAATGACTCAAAGATATCTCAAAGAAAACGATATTGTAGCAGTTCCGTTCGATAAGGGCATTGGCATCTGTCTCATGAAATCTAACACATACAAAGAAAAACTAGATGCAATAATCAATCTTCTACAATTCAAGAAACGTGAGAAAACAAGGTCGAATGAAAAACACCCGATTCTTAAAAAAGAGGAACGCATAGTAGATTTTCTCCAGGAGTTGAAGGATAAAGGCCAAATTACGGATACCATGTTTGATAAACTCAAACCAATCCGAAGTCAACCACCGAGACTTTATGGTTTGGCTAAAGTTCATAAAAACGATATTCCACTGAGACCTGTCCTGTCGATGCCAGGTTCAGCATACTACCGAATTGCAAAGCAGGTTGTTGACTGGTTGTCCATTGTCAAAGAATGCAAAATCAGCACGTCCACGAAAACAATTTCCCACTCTCTTGGAGACATACAGTTGCAGGAAGACGAAGAGATTGTCAGTTTTGATGTTAGTGCATTGTACACGAACGTACCTGTACACGAAGTAATTCACTATTGTGCAGATCTGTTATATTCAGGCCGATACCAGAAACCTCCAGTCTCCAAGGAAACTTTCATTCAGTTATCAGTCATCTGTAGCTGCGACGTTCTAATGCATGAGGGTTTCTATCACCAGACAGATGGATTGCCGATGGGCAGTCCTCCCGCCCCTAACTTCGCAAATGGGTGGTTAAGCAAATTTGATCCAAGAATTCAAGTGGATTCAAAATTATACGCTCGCTATATGGACGACATTCTACGTGAAATTAAATCGTTAGAAACTGATGCCAAGCTCGAGCAAATCAACAACTGTCATCCCAAGTTGCAATTTACAATTGAACGCAAAAAAGACAACAAGATCCCGTTTTTAGACATGAAAATTACTCACAGTGAAGGAAGGCTATCGTCGACGTGGTACTCAAAGGACTCGGATACTGGGCTTACTATGAATTTCCACGCCCTTGCGCCAATCAATCATAAAAGATCAGTAGTTTCTGGGATGGTTCATAGGATTTATTAGGCATGTAGCACTTGGAGAAACATACATGAAAGCCTCGAGAAAACCAAGATAATACTTGAGAACAATTAATGCCCACCACATTTTTACAACCAAATTATCGAGAGAACGTTGAACAAAATTCGGGCTCCTGAAGAGAAGAATAATGAGGATGAAGACACCCCTGAAAAGAAGTTAATTTTCGTTCAATATCGTGGGAAAGTTACCAACAATTTCGAAAAGTCATTAAAGAGATTTGAAGCTCCGTGCAAAGTTATTAGTACAATCAAAAAAATTCGAACAGTTCTTCCTTCGTTAAAAGCGCCGGTGGAAAAAACTTTCAAAAGCAACGTAGTTTACCAAGTAATTTGTCCACGATGTGATTCGTGCTATGTCGGGCAAACGACCCGGCATCTCATTTCACACTATAAAGAGCACATTCAGCCGGCAAAACTTGTGGGAAAACACTTTAAAAATTGTGACGTTACACCAACTTTCAACGACATCAAGATTATTGACTCTAACAACCGATCAGTCTTTAAACTAATGACCCTTGAAGCACTTTGCATGAAAACAATAAAACCAAAAATCAATACTCGTGACGAGTGTAAAAGTCTCAAGCTCACTATAAAAATTTAATAATTTTATTTGTAAAAAGAGTGTATAGTAGGATGTATGATGAGTTGTACAGTGTGTTTCAAAATGTCTTATCCGCCAACTTTCAAGGCGTATATCTCATTACATGTCTTATAAAATATTGGGAATTTTATATCACAAGAAAGAGCTTTTCATGCTCTATCCGTTAATATAAAATGTTTGCCAAAATATTTGTTCTTCGAAAAGATATTGAAGAAAACCTCAACGGTTTGGTTCATTGAATTCTTAAAAGTCAATTAACTGACATGCTAATGACTTTTTAATGGTGTAAGTTTCTTTTGTTGTGCTGATGAAACCTTTAGAAAGTTTTAAGTATAGATTTGCGTATCAATTTCCCATAACAACTAATCTTAAAAATTTCAAATAAATTCTTTTTACTGTGTGATGATTTTTAATTTTTTTTATTGTGTTTACAAATGGCCTTCATTGTAAATTGAATTAATTGACTTTTAAGAATTCAATGAACCAAACCGTTGAGTTTTTCTTCAATATCTTTTCGAAGAACAAATATTTTGGCAAACATTTTATATTAACGGATAGAGCATGAAAAGCTCTTTCTTGTGATATAAAATTCCCAATATTTTATAAGACATGTAATGAGATATACGCCTTGAAAGTTGGCGGATAAGACATTTTGAAACACACTGTATATAGATGTTTTTATCGTTTTTATCGTTTAGCAAACACTTTTACTGTTTTTCTTGTATGTTTTTAGATACCAGATGATGGACACATATGTCCGAAATATATTGTACAAACAGAAATTTCATTGTTGATACACCTATGGTTTAATACTGATATTGATCACAATGTTTTTACCAAACAAGTTCATTTATATAATGTGTGAGAATCCAAACAGATTTAATACCAACGTTTGTCAATCGCCTTTAGGTGTAATTTGCGAAAATGACATCGAGTTTGTCGCGGATAGATGATTCAACAGATTTAGATACCGTTGACACGCCGTTTGAGGGTATAAAATACTCCAGATATTTGAGAAGTTATTTTATATCACCAGAAGCGGAAGGAAACATTGTTACGTTTGTAACGATCAATAAAGTGAAGACAGACCCCGTAGAAAGTGTTTTTGAAGTCATTGTAATGAGAAATATGTAGTTCATTGTTACGGCGAGGTTATTGTCCTCGCGAACATTATAGTAAAATTAATATTAAAGAAATACAGTAATAGACAACATCGTGTTTTTTCTTTTCTTTTTGTTATTATTCTATTGGCAATAAGTTTCTAATCTTATTAATCTACATTTTAGTTGAAAAAATATAATTGCCCCCGCAGCGAGCGTTAGCGAGCTAGGAGGCATAGTTGTTTCACGAGATAGGGAAAGTCAGTTTTTGATTTTGTTCATCATCTTCATCTTTCAACATCCATGATGCTTTGCGAGTTTTAAGAATTTAGCAGCGACATTCCGTAATCGAGCACGCCGACAACAATAAGAAGAAGCCGAAGATAATAAAGGTATTACTCAGGTTGAAGAAATGCTTATTGCTCGAGCGTTTCCTGTCATTATGCAACTTGTTTTGACAGACTGGAGTATGTGTCTTAACAATGGTACAAGCTCAATATGGGTACATGAAGACATTATTAGAGTTAAGTTTGGGGAAGCTATAAGTTTGGGTTAGAATTAGGAATTAAGCGAATTAATGAATTAAGGTAAGGGTTACCATTAGGTTGCAGTATTGCATATTCGTATAGTTTCTTGTTGTGTTTTTCATTTTCAAAACACTTAAATGACCCCTATTGAGTTGGTGTGGTACAAACTCAATAGAGGTCATTTTAAGTGTTTTTTTTTACTGCACAGATCCAGTTGACTTTGGAGGTTTTGTCTTAATTGTTTGATCACTTTAAACACTTTAGAACTAGTAGGAGAGTGTCTTTTCAGTAATGTATTCAAGTGTCATTTCAGTAATCTTTCAAATTATAATGGTTATTGTGCACAGTTTTGTGTAGCCATTAAATCTTTCTTGATTTCAATAATAGTCTGAAGCCTGTCTGTTGTAAGGCCTGCACAATGGATTGTCTATTGCGAAGGCATTCATAGCGAAAGCTACTAGCTAGTTAAATATGGGTGAATATATTTTTTTCGAAGCTGAAGGTGATTTGGACGAGAATGAAGACGAAAACATGGATAATAAATCTTCTTTAAAAGATTTTATAGTAGAAGAAGTGGATTCTGACGACGAAGATCGAGATGAGGAACTTGACGCGAATATGCAAATAATTTTGGACCAAATGACGGATACCCGACAATACGAAACCGATGATATTAACGAGTTAATAGGTAAGAGATCGCTGATGAAGATGATGGGGGAGAAATGAACGTCATGTCGTACGCACGCAGTGTGGCTTTTGACAGAAGTATAAACATTCAACCGGTATTGTGGTATCGATCGATTGTCCAATTCAAAGCGGAAATGGGTGATATGAGGTTTTTGCCAGATTTCGTTTGGTCGTACGTCGAAAAAGTGGATATCGTGGAACTGGTAAAGTTAATTCAGGATATTGTAAAAGGGCTTAGAAAACTGGCAGAACTCTTACCGACTGAAATCGCCATCGTCGTAAGAGCGATAAAGAAACATATGAAAGAAAGTTTGATGTGTGTAAACGCCGAATTGACTAACAAGCAAAGAGAAAACTATCGAAAAAACAATGTTGTTGAAAAATGTTGTATGTGTGATTTCCCTATACAACACGAGATGAACTATTCTCTACCAAACAAGGACAAAGTGAAGTTTGAAATAAAGAAATTAGTGGTGAAAAATAGAGAACTTCTTCCGAACTGGGTGAACGAAGAGAACTATAAGACATTTGAAACGATGATGGACGACTTGTGCGAAAGGTTACTAGGCAGCTTCGTTTCTTGCGGAAATTTCGTCAACAATGTAAGACGAATGATGAATTGCGGACAGGATAGCCTTTCCATTAATTATGTAGGTGAACTTAACAAATTTTTTTCTTTTGCCAACATTGAACTAAAGGTTTTGTCTCTCATGTCCTATATCGCTACAGAGATCACGGTTTCCGAATTACAGGATAAAACGTCCAAGACGAGCGTGGAGATTTGTTGGGAAGACAAGTTCATGCAAATGTATTTCGCGTACAAGTATAAACTACACCTGTCACGAGACTTTCTTGCTGTGTTGACAGCATCCATATCGAGACAGTTTGTCATTCATCATGGCCACGTTTCTGGTCACATATACGGTTTCGCGCATGACGCTTGCAACAAAAAGTTGCAGATGATCCGCGACAATTGGATTGTCCCTGTCTACGCACGCAACTCGGCCAAATTTGATTTGAAGTTCATCATCAATCAGATAAATTTGAAAACTTTCCGTTCTGTACACGTTTCGATGATGAGTAATTCAGTTTACAACATAGCCAGCATGTCTATTGGAAACGAGTTTATATTCAAGGACACGCTGAAATTCTTTGGAGAATCACTCGCTTCTCTTTCGAGAAACAGAAACGACGAACAACATAAGCAGATGAAGTCTATTTACGATCATTTTCTATCTTCTAGCAAAGTTTTCTCTGATCGTTACGCAACACTGTCGGTGAATGAAAAAAGCGAACTATTCGAAATATTGGTCGGAAAAGGTTGCATTCCTTACAATTATTTCAAGACGGGCAAAGAACCCTTGGACACGACACTTCCATCCCGACAATTGTTCACGAACAAGTTGAAAAACGAAGAGATCGATGACGAACCAGGTGTACAATGCATCGGACGTGGTCATTCTACAAGCCATTTGCGAGTACGACTTCAACGCCTTACACGATGAATTTTCCTACAATCCTCGACGTTTCTCGTCCATGATAACATTCACGAAACAAGCTGCGATGAGAAAATCCAAATGCATTATGCAATTTCCCCACGAACCAGATATGATGGACACCCTGGAAAAGGCGTTGTTAGGTGGATTTTCTCAAGTGGCTACGAGATTGGCGTTCGACACCAGGTATTATTATGATCATGTTTAAGAAATTTCCCCGGGTGAAAAACGGACTATTGTTTTCGAAGGTGAAGAATGTCAAGTCTTTGCGAAAATCATAAAAATGGACGAGAACAATCAGTACGGAAAGGCCATGACTCAGAAACTTCCCGTTTGAGGTTTCCAAACGGACGAATCATTTTCTAACAATTTGGAGAAGTTTAAACAACTCGTTTCCGATTACAAAGAAGAAGACAGCGTGAGAGGATATATTGCTTACGTAAGCCTGATGAAGCCGCTTGTTGGCTCGAAAGGAAGTTACCTCTTGGAGTTCTTCGCTCCCGCATTTCAACGTTACAAGTATCCTAGAGAGAAGTTATCCGTTTTTCAACAAGCCAACCACATCAGCATTACACAAAAGACACACATGCAGAGCGGGAACATCTACTCTCAACCAATGTTCATTGACACGATCCAGTTGGTGCAATAAATGGAATGCGAGTTGGTGGGGGTTGGGAAAGTATGCACTTTCCATTAGGAAAGCTTCTTAAAAGACTACGTGATTGGAAATCAAGTGTTAAGACAATCGACTCAAAATCCTGTTTACAGTAAGCTGTATAAAGACATGAACAACAAGTGCTACGGCGCGCACATGATACTCACCAACAAACCTGAACTGCAACCAGTCATCGACTTCAAAAATGAGGAAACAGCATACGAAGCTTTACACGCGAGTAACACAAGCGTAACGTTTGACAACCTGTTTGGTGACATTGACACTATCATTAATAGAATTGAAGACGAACGACTGAACGCGGTAGCTGCTATCGATCCTGAAAATGGAATGTACGAGTTTTTAAAAGAAAGAATAAACGAAAGATACGATCAAGCAACAAAACAGTGTCGTGAGAGAGATTAGAAAAAAAGAAGAGCAAGTAGAAGTCGACCATGACAGATGCTGATGAACAGATTTATCAAGCAATATGTGATAGTTCGTTTAACGGTGTCAACGAGTTCTCCCAGTATAACAGCATTAAAGCGATAGTAGCAAAGAAGAAATCTACAGTTAAAGTTGGCACGAGATTCGTTAGTTCGTTGGTACTGGCTCAAGCGAAATTATCGATCGCTAGAATGATGTATCAGCTGGTGCTGATGTGTGAATACCCGCCTCAAGAGTTCAGGAAAGAAATGGAGAAAAAGAAGATAAAGAAAATCTACCCGTATTTGATATTAACCGACACGGATTCGTGTAGCTTTCAGTTTTTTATCATAGGTATAACATGCACTATTATCTTACCTGTCAGAATTTCCACAATCACCATCAGTAGTTGCCATTTTTTTCTTTTGTTTTAGCCAACTTGAAAAACGAGTTTACTGAAGAAAGCATATACGACTGGTTGATCGAATACATTTGCAGATGAAACCCGTATTCGGTGACTTACGAGATGTGTCACTAAAGAAGAAACTGGGATACTACGCGTTGAAACAACTGATTCCGTTCACTTCATTTTGTGCAGCACTCGGACCGAAAGAATACATCGAGCTTTTTTCGAATGAATCGATAAATTTCAAAAACAAAGGAAACAAGACGAAACGAGACGAAAATGCCACAGCGTAAGTATTTGTTTTTTGGGGTTTTTTGATTAATAAAATTCATTTATTTTCTAATCTGTGAACCGAAAATAACTTTGTTTATTTACTTTTTCTAATTACTTGGAAAGGAGCAAAGAATACTATATCAACTCGAGACAGGTTTTATATTATACTTCGATAGTAGATGTCGTACCAGAACGTCGTGACTAGAACGTGTACATGGTAATTACAAGAACAAGTTGCATTGACTATAAGTATTTTATCTTGAACATGTACAAAGTCATCTGATAACAAATGTTGAATAGCTACCCCTTTTTGCGTTCTTTCTTTGTTGGAAACTGCTGTTTAATTACCCTCGGATAAAAACTTTTAGAACCCAGATGCCAAAGTGGGTGCTCAGCCTGTCTCGTTATAAAAAACTGAACTTGTTCTAAAAGAAACCGTAAGGAACTGAACGGCACGTTTACAAGACTTTGTAAAAGCAGCAAGGTGGGTCTGAAATAATATTTACATTTGACTAATATTTTACTCAGCTAAACATACGCAAACTCATTATCCTGATGCACCCTCCCATCACATGTTATACTATCCTGATGCACCCTCGCATCACATGTTACATTATCCTGATGCACCCTCGCATCGAAATACATCATTCTGATGTCATTATAAAATAATTTTAAAATACGTTTTCTAACACAATAGGAATTAGACACTAGTTATAATTGGAAAACCCCAAAACGCAAATTAAGCGACTTTTCGATCTTCTAGTCACGAAAGTATCTAAACGACGTGTGAATTTGACTTGAGAAATCCGCCCTTTTATAAATTATGCCACGTCATGCTTAATTCACTTACACCGGTACCGAAATTTATTTCGAAATCGTAAATAAACCCACTCAATGACAGGTTTAAAAAGACGTATTGATTTGTTATTTGTAGTGGAACGAGATTCGACGATCAGATAAGAAACAATACTTGCGACAATTGTATGGTCTACACGAATACTTACACAAACAAGTTGGAGTTGAATGCGCTGAATAGAAACGACTGCAAGTAGTAAAGAATTCCATGAGGAAAGTCACGGTCAAGAACAGGATCTTTTCAAATTTAAACGACAAGTGCTTTATTTTCTCTCACACAATCACCCGATGTTGAACGAATTTTACGAGACATCCAAAGCGTATTACGAACAACACTCGGACGTGAAGATGCGATCAAAAATTCCCATTTCAAAAGAGTTGGTTAAAGTCGAGTTGCGAGTGATTAACGGGAACAAGCGATTGAAATTCTACAACGATTTATTAAATAAAGGCGTGTCAGAAGAATATAATCACTTATCCGTATCAGACGTTATAAAAAACAGTTAAACAATGAATTTATTTCTATTAATAAGCCATTATGCAAACAGTTTTACTGTAGTTTGTATTTTCTATTTAAAAGAGCAAAACATGTCTTCGTTATTGTTAACATTGTCCTCGTGTCGAAAAAAGATTAAGAAGTATTACGACCCGACAAATCATTATTGTTTTAAAAATGATAACGTGTTTTCAACCTTTGAGTTGCCTACGTTGAAGGAATACTACGAGGCAATGGTAAACGACAACGAGCATAGAGATCAATACGACTTGAACGTTTTGAATTTTCACACTGGTGTTGCAAGAGAATTGGAAATACGGCGAATTCTGCAAGAGTTAGAAGAAAAATATTATAATTTTTATGGTGCGAATGATTGGCATCCGTACCAGACTAAAGTAACGGTTACGAATGGAATCAGAAGAATTAGAGAGTTGTATCATGTTTGCACGTGCGACAGTTGCGTTACACAGTTATATAACAGAGTAATATTCACTAGGGATTCTATCAAGTTTAGTGATAAAAAGAAATTAAAAGTAATGATAGTGGGGCGCGATGGAAGTGGTAAAACGTACAAAAATGGGGTGAAAGTAAGTTTCTAACATGCGAGAAAGGGTTTTGGTTTTCACCAAGGAGTCTTTCTGCAAATAGACGAGATGAAATTCAAATTTCGTTTAATTTTCAAGTGAATTTTATCAAGATAAAGGGAGTTGACGGCTTGAACTCGAACATTTTAGAACTTTGGGAGTTTGCTGATAGCGAGAAGACGAAAGAAACACCCAACAGAGTTATAGGTGACGAAGATAATACAGAGTCAAAAACCAGTTATTCGCCTGAAGACGATCGTGACGATCACGACGGTATTGGAGAAAAGCGAAAAACCAGGTTCATGATAGTTTTCGACGATATGATACAAATTGCCAACAAATCAGACCAGTTCGTAAACTTTTTAAGGCTATCGAGAAAAGCCGGCTTTGTCTCTATTTACGTTTTTCACAATCTAGCAAAAACCGTCAAAATGGAGTCTATCGTTTCGAACACTCACGTATTCGTATTTTTTAAAATGGGTTACTCCACACCATTTTCGACGTCATTATGTAATTCTCTGGCTGTCAAGAACACGCAAGAGAGCGTCCCGAGACGAAAATTATGGATAATTAAATTATTTGATGACATGGAAAGTATTTACAAAAGTGACACTGGCGGGAATTCCACAACGTCAAATTTTCCCCATTTTCTAATTGATGACAGAGACGGGGTTGCAGATTTGGTAAAATACCGAATGAAAACGGATATGAAAAATAACCAATTGTGTTTGTTCCCAAAGACAGACAGTGATTACCTGTATGACAAGTTTTTGACTCAATACGATATAAAAGCAAAGGCATTCAAGGTGAAAACGTTATTAAGTGGAAGAAGCACTTCCGCACTTTCAACAAGACCAATGCTACCACTATTCCTTTATCATATCTCCTTACCTTCATCTAGTCCTATTTTAGGTTTTACATTACTTTTTGAGTTTGGTCTAAGTTCTATCTTTACTGCCATGGAGGAATTAATTTATAAATTTATATATATAACAGTTTGTTTTTTTTCTAGTATTCGATTCTAACCTCAATTTGGTTTTACACATCGGTTTACATTACGTTAGTCCTTAGGTTTAGTCCCATTTCCTAGTTTTATTAACTTCAGTCGACATTCTTTTTGGTTTACGACTATCTGGGCCTTCTACTCTTCCTTCACCTTATCCACACCTAGCCACGTCCTATACTGCGACTGGCTCTCTAATTTCTGCCAGTATTTTTTTTTTTTTTTTTTAATATACAATATTTTTTAGACGCTGCATATACATAATTTTCTCAATTTCCAGGTGAAGAGCCAATTGTAAAATTTTGGAGATACTGTGAAATATATCATTATTCAGGTCACGGCAAAGCCGAGAACTGTTTAATTACGGCTGTGGTGGCGCGAGGCGAGGCGAAATTTTGGCAAAAAGTAGATCCCAACTGTATTTCTTACTATTATTACTTTTTTCTTCCAAATTCTCAAAATGTTTGTTCTGTAAATTATACGTACATTGTTTTCTAAAAATTCCGGCGTACTACAAGTGGGGAACAAATTGTGAATGTTATAAAGTGAAGTCGAAACAACTGTAATTATGGTATCTAATCTTATTCTCCACCATTACTTTTAAGCTTTGTCAGAAATAAGGCCATACATATTTATAGAAATACAGAAGTATAGAGATTTAGAAATATAGATAAAAAATTGTACAGCACTGTAAATATTGAAAAAGAGAAAGTTAAAGAGACAGAAATTAAAGAGCATCAGAAAAAAAACATTAAAAGAAACTAAGCCAAGCCAAGTCAAGCCAAAACTCAGCCAAACCAAGCCAAAAGTCAGCCAAGCCAAGCCAAAACTCAGTTAAACTCAGCCAAGCCAAGAGAACACAGCCAAAATCCAAAGCATATAGAGTACGCTGCAGTTTAAAGTAACAAAATTGATTGTCTAGTAATAAAATGAGAAAATAACGAAAATAAACAACAATATGAAAAACTAAGAAAAACCACAAGAAAAATCCAAAAAGCACGAGAAAAACAAACAACTACGAGAAGAAACCATAACTTGTGAATTACGATTACAATTTCGAATTCGAATACAAAACGAGAAAACTGTTACATAGAACTAGAGGTTCCTTGAGTGTTGAAACTATTTTAACAATACTTTTGCTATTTTGTCTTTCTAACATCGCTACACATTCTAACAGTTTTTACACAGTATCAAATATATATCAAATATATATGTTGTGATACAGGGTCTATTCCATCAAGGCAATTTTCAACGTTTTGGATCAACTGCTGGGAAGCAATGTACGTGTTGTGCACTTTCTTCCATTGGATTTTCTGTAGCCAAAAATTTGGGAACATGGGATTCCACAGATGTTGATTTTGTTGTAGACAATGGGGATCTGATTTGCAAAAATTTAAATACAGTGTTCTCTCTAATTAGCGCCCATCTCCAATGAGCACCCCTCTGCAATAAGCCCCTGGGTGCTTATTAGAGTGACTAAATATTAACTCAGAAATTAATAAGCACCCGGACGGTAATTAGAAATTTGAGCAAAAAGTGAAAATTCTGTAATAGAAACGGAAGACTATATTTTTGTGATGTCTTAATGTAAGTTATAAGTACAAAATCTTATTTCGTTGCCATGAAAAATACAGTTGTTAGTATTCTTTTATGATAAAAAGAAATGCCTCGTTCAAGCTAGCATGACCATTTCAAAACATTTTTGTAAGCGCCCCTCTCTAATTAGCGCCTTTCTCTAATAAGCGCCCTTCTAATTTCCAAAAATATTTTATAAGCGCCCGGGCGCCTATTAGAGAGAATACGGTATCGACAAATATTTAGTACTTACAGACCTTCCATCTGAAATTGAAATAATGAATCTCATCTTTAGTGTGGAGTTTTTATATAGGTTTTACAGTTGTTTTATGCTTAAAGAAACTTTGAATCACTACAATCCCGGACAAAAATTGTGGCAAAACTGATGTTTTTCATGAAAAATTCAAATACCCCCTCCCCCAGCATCAATGTTTTGAGTTGTGTCCAGCCAGAGGTTCCAACAAACATTGATAGCATTGATGGTGGGGGAAGGGGGGCCTCATGATGTGAATTTCATGCTTTTGCCACAATATTTTGTCCGGGATTGTAGTTCTAGTTCTAGTTTTTATTTGCATAAGGTTATTGAACCTAATCTCGCAAATTGAAAATAAATACAGAAATGAAAAATTGTAAACTAGAAATAATTTAAGATAAAATAGATTACTTATGAAAAAAATTATGAAAAAAATTGAAGGAGAGAACTCAGGCTGCTAGGCAAAATAGAATTTGGAAAAAGTTAAAATGTTAAACAGGTTGCCAAATTTGAAAAATTATATATAAAAATTTAAAATTATATGTTATATACAGTAAAATTTTAGACAAATAATTTCTCAATTTCATTTTTAAACACATTCAGATCTTCGATTTTTCTGACTTTTACTGGCAGCTCGTTCCACAATCTAACAGTTTTCGGGAAAAAGGAATATGTGTACGATGTAACACGCCCGAACAGAAGTTGAAATTTTACACTCGCGCACCTCTGACGTTTTGGAATTATCTCAGCGTTCACACATTTGCTATTATACACGATTTCATGAAGCATCTTGAGACTTGCCATTTTACTTCTGTGGTCAAGCGTTTTAAGATTCAGGGAATGACTTAGAACAGTAGGACTAGTTGATTGCTTCCAGGAATTGCATATCCAACGCAGGGCTTTACGTTGTACCATTTCAATATGAGAGTTCAGTTTTTCGTTGTCAATGGGATCCCAGACTGTACTAGCATACTCAACAATCGGACGGTTGAAGGTTTTGTAACAAATGAGTCGAGTGTCTTTGCTACTTTTTACTACGTTTCTTTGGAGAAAGAATCTAGTGTGATGTGCCTTTGCGCATATTCCAGAAATATGAGTGTTCCATAACAGTTTTCTTGTTAGAGTGACTCCTAGATATTTAGCCTTTTCAACATTTTCAAGCTGGAGACCGTGTATATAGTACGAGGCATTTTGTTTGTTTATGATTCTCAACAGTTTACATTTGTCTGGGTGGAATTGCATTGACCAGTCCTTTTCTCAGGTGACTAATTTAACTAGGTCGCCCTGAAGCTGATCAGCATCTTCTTTAGAATTGATTGGACGATAGATGAATGAATCGTCGGCAAACAGTGCAATATTAGAGGTGGTTACTAGGGGCATGTCGTTGATGTAAGCCAGGAATAGAAGTGGACCTAGAACTGTGCCTTGGGGGACGCCTGATAAGGCTGCTGTTTGACAAGGAACCTCGCACTACTACACATTGAGTACGTTCATTCAAAAAGTCTTCTATCCAAGTAATGATATTTCCACAAATGCCATAATGTTTTAATTTTAAGAGGAGTTTCCGATGGCAAACTGTATCAAAGGCTTTACTAAAATCGAGTAAGATCGAATCTGCCTGTTCACAATTGTTTATTGACTTTGCAATGTTGTGTACTGTTTGTATCAATTGGGTTTCGCAAGAGTGACGTTTCCGGAAACCGTGTTGAGTTGTTGATAGTATTTTTTCAATGTCAAAGTGCTTCATGATGTAACTATGAACAATGTGCTCCATAATTTTGCAAGTTACGGAAGTCAAACTCATGGGTCGATAATTCTCTGCCTTCGATCGATTCTTGTTACCACCTTTGAATAATGGGGAAATAATTGCGTGTCTCCATTCGTTTGGTATTTTTCCTTGCTGTAATGATGAAGTGAAAAGAAGAACCAGTATGTCAGCAACTTCGTTGGCACATTATTTTAGTAATCGCGCTGAAATACTGTCAGGACCGCTTGCTTTTTCAGGATCAAGTTCTTTTAGAAGTTTCACAATTCTGTTTTTCGTAAATATTATGTTGTTGATTGGTCCTTTTAACGTTTTGTTCTTTTGAAAACTCTATATCGTCTTGTTTTCTTCCAGACTGCACGTTTGCAGTCGCGGTTGAACCATGGCTGGCTGTAGGGCTTCGATGTTAATTTTGAAGAAACGTGTTTGTCTTGAGCTGCAAGTAGAATGCTTTTGATGGAAGTCCAAAGGTTATTGACAGGTGTTACGGCTGTGACTGATGTTTCTAGTTTTTTAAGTTCGTCTGCAATTTCGTTTCGTAATTCGGAGAGTTTGGCTCTCCTCCAGAGGTATATTTTGCGTTGTACACGTTTGAGCTTTTGGGGATGGCAAAAAATGTCGGCAAGAACTGCAGTATCGTGGTCTCCAAATCCTGGTAATGGTTCACAGTTTCTCATAAGCAAGGAACGATTTGTCAAAAGAATATCGAGAGTTGCCTTCTGTCGGGTGTTGAAATCCACGATTTGCTGCAGATTTGAATCTTCAAATGTCTCTAAAAATTCCTCATTCATTTTCTTAGGGTACTGGTTACCGCATACACTGTTTGTATTCCAATCAATATCTGGAAGGTTGAAATCGCCTCCTATCCACATTGGGTTGTTTTTAAATTCTCGACAAAGTGCACGCAGACTATCATTAAGTTCTTTGTTCTGATTAGCTGTGCTGCTTGGAGATCTTTAGCATGATGTAAATATTACTGGTTTCTCAAATGTTTCCACGCGAATCGATGCCAGCTCTGCAATTTTGTGAGATATTTTCTCGACCAATAGTTCATTTTTGTAAATAATTATCACACCACCATACCCGTCGTTACGATCCTTTCTGGGTGCAGTGTAGTTTTCAGGAATGAGTTCAGAATTGGATATGTTGCATGAAATGTGCGTTTTTGATCCCAGCAGTATGTCAATGTTGTTAGAAGTGAGAAAGTTCTGCAGGATATTTTGCTTGTTCCAGATGCTTTGGAAGTTGGATATAGATACACGTAGTTGCTTAGATTTTTTCTGTCGGTTGTCCTGAACAGGTTCAGTTGAGTCCTCCGATGAAATAGAGCTGTTAAATAATGAAAACGATACGTCTGTAAGGGCACATCGTGTACATGTCCAATCGAGGGTCCCATCGTTTGTATAACAGTCGAAAATCTGGTCCCCCAATAACGCACATTCCTTATGGAACCACAAGTTGCAGGTGTCACAAGCAATAGAATTATCAGTGTTTTTGACAGCCTTTGAACACTGCCCACATGGAAACTTCATCCTTCTGGGCCTCGGACCTGGGTTTATTTCAACAGTTTCACTAAGAACAAGAAGTATCTGTTGTAAGGCTACATATTGTCTCTTTGGGAGTTTACTTCGATCCCTTTGGTAATGGAATGCAAGAAAGTAACTTGATAGTTCATAGTCTTGTAACTCTCTACAACATAGCAATGAGTTTGGTGTGTTTGCAATTGTCATTAATTCCTTCCCATATTGAAATCCAATCATAAAGATAAATACCAGTTGCATCCACCTGATGTTCATCGTGACCTGCTCGGCTGTACGTGGGTTCCAAATCACACGTACAGCTGGTCCTTGGTAGTTTGACAAAACCCTTCAGTGATGACCAATTGTCGAATCCAGCAAACAATCCATCAACAATCTTTAAGTGATTTTCAAATGTCGCAAGTGTTGTAAGCAACTCAAGTTCCGAAAACGGCCACTTAATTCCAGAAATTAAGTGTTTAATCTGGTTTTGTTTACTTCTGTGGGTTCACAGACATCACCACATTTATTTTGTATTTTGTATTTTGTATTGTTTACTACTTTGATCGCTGACTTTTACTGACTAAAGTAGTATATTTTAATGTCAGTATTTTTATGCTCGACTAACGGATAGATGAATGAAGAATTAACATTGCAGTGGTGTAGTGAAAATTTGGGTCAGTTTTTTTTTTGTAAACGTTTACTAGCTTGGGACTCTTATGAAGCCCATCTCACACACGGCTGTTTCAAATGGCGATTCTACGAAATTAAGCGTTTTTTACGGAGGCCTGGAACGAGTTATAAAAAATGTAAACAAATCAGGAGGGAAACCTTTAACATTTTGAACGCAGATACATAAAGATTTTTGAATGGAAACTTCAAGATTAATGAATGAATAAGGAAACACGTGCCCCTAGAGAATATCAATTTAAAAAACTGAAAGTACTTTGGATTAAATTAAAGGTAGTTTAAACTCTCTAAAGAGGCCTTCCGTTTATGACGGTTCAAAACTGAGGGGTAAAACCATGCGTCTTTTACAATGTTATTGCCCCCGCAGCGAGCGTAAGCGAGCGAGGAGTCATAGTAGTTTCACGAGATAGGCGAATGTCAGTTTCCGATTTTGTTTTTCATCATCATCATCTTCTTCATCCTCCAACTTTCGTGTTGACGTTACACGGTGGAATACAATTATTAGCTGACTTTGCTTTTTTTCCGTTTCAAAGCATGGTACTGTAAGTGGGAGACAAAATGTTTTTCTCTTTCTTAATTTATTATTACATTATACTATGTTATTTAGGAAGATCGTATGCTAAAATTGCTTAGACATTTTTCGTGTTACTTTTGTGTTGTTTTAGTGAAGTGAACGACAAGGATTTTGAAGCACAGCTTGATATCCAAAATTTTGCCAACCATACATTTTATTTTTGTATATATTTTAACTCTAAATTCTTCTTTCAATAATTTTGTTTAATGCACTGATTTTTGGCGGATCTTCCCTTCAAAAGATTTTAATTGGATTTCTGTGTATACAAGAAAGCCATATTACAAACTGTCGTTCTTCGTCTTTTTCTTCTTTGACTGTCTTCCAAACCTAGTGTGATCATGATCAATAAAACCTATATATTTTTTTCTTGTTTTTTTTATGTAAACTTTGGCTATTTTTTTGTTTTAAATCAAAGTTTGAAACGCAATGGATTTTTCGCTTTAATTTTTTTTTTGAAAAAGTTTTTTTTTTTTGGCTCTTACAGAATGTTTTTAACAAATTTTATTTTAATTATAAAAATTATAAAATATGTATCCATGGTTTCAATTCACACATTTCTCTTGTTTGTAGCAAATACTTCCTAATATTACTTGTTAAGCCTTATTTACACTTTTTGAAAGGTATATTAGCATCAGTGTAACTTAGACCTAAGAGATAAAAAAGTAACAAAGTTTTGTGCATATTTTCATCTGTTTAAGTGTAGATCTATTTGGTTTGCATATTGCAAGTTGGGTTTGAAATGCCAAAAACTGATTTTGTCGAAATATTTAAGTATATAACTTTGCCTCATATCAGGTCCCAAATCAAACCATACATTTTTTTTCGGCCAAAAACTTGTTTTCGTTTCCGCTGTTAATGTATAGCTTGCTGTCTGTATAAATTGGAATGCTTGAGCGCGGGGGCATTTTTAGCTAAAGCTACATGCTAGTAGAGTTTTTTAAGTTGTCAAACATTTATTTTTGGGTTCTCAAAAGGTTCAGAAATTGGCAATAAAAGTTTAGTTACCTAGCCATTTTTTATCGTAAAGTTATCGAGGATAAAACTTCAGCAATTTTTCGTTGACATAATGAGTACATTTTCAATTCTCAAGAATGCTATGAAGAAACTTTTCCGAACTTGTGGATGTACAATAACTGGAAAATATTTTATCATGTTTGTGACAACATTGAGAGGTTGAATAATGTATTTACGCTCAACTTTAATGAAGATTTATCCAACATTCATCCTACAATGTACAGTAAAAATTGTAGTTACATTGGACTGTGTACACTAACACTGATTGCCCCTACATGTTGAAGAACAGAATAGAATAGAATATTTATATTATTTGTCACAAAAAAATTAAATACAAAGAATATAATAAGACGAAATAAAAACTGGAGATCACCCCAATAGATAAATCTAAACAAAGGAGGTGGCCACCAAAAAAGAAGGCAAAAAAATATAGCTGCAAATAAATATATATATACAACCGAAAACGAAAAGATAAATTTAATGGTGGTAAACAAAAATAAAAAATAAAAAAAGTAAAAAAACTGTTTCCTTATTAAGAAGAAACTTATCCAAGAGTGAGAAGGTAGTTGCATGTTTAGGTAGTGTCTTAGAAAGAAATCAGTGACCAGTTTTAAATTCGATAACACCACTCAGTATGCCAAGGAAAGATAGATAGCATTTCCATAAAATTCACGTGTTACATCACATAAGGTGTTTTTCGAAATTGTTCAACATGCTTGAATCATTATACAATGAATTAGACATCGATCCAGCTTGCACAGGAAATTTCCTGTTTTGACACTTGTTATGGCAATTTTATCGAGCTATTGAAACGTAAACAATAGCTTATCATCGATATTCAAGAGTTGGAAGATCATCTTGAAATACTTCAACAAGAGGTTACACAAGTTGTAGCAGATAATGACAACAAACAATAAATCATCAGCCAGCAATTAGCCATCTAGAGAAATAAATAAAAGATAAAATAAGATAAATAGAATCTCCTGACTTTAACATACACATGCCAGAAAACATTGGTGTGTGTACTTCATCACTTGGTGTGACTTAAAATAAATCAGTGTCAAGCATATCACCACTTCAGGTAGATTTGTCTTGGAATTCGTACTTAGTCATAACACAGAAACATTTCTTTAATAAATTAAGTTCAAAAATTTTTCAGGAAGAGAATACTAAAGTTTTATGCAACAGTATTCCTAATGTTGTCAAACAGCATACCAACAACATCCAATTGCATCACAAATCAGAGCATGAAGTTCATTTTTAACTCAGAAGGACACTGTCAGTTGAAAAAATTGATTCACTGGGTGGGTTCTATTTTTGACCGTGTTCGAATAAATAATTATACAACATTGTGTAAGTTTCAAATTTTTTGTAGAAATATTGACATCAGAATTTTTGGATTTTCTCCATAAAAACTGCCCTGATAAAACATCAGTCCAAAAATTTACATATGGAACATTTCTTAAGAAAATGGAACATCAGCTTTCTATAGAGAGCAGAATGAAGAGAGCATTTATTCAAGCAAATGAAACATTGATACAGTAACATCAAAAATCCTGTCAGACATATTAAGGTATCTCATGAATCAGCACTTCCTCTCTACTTTACATACCCTCCCAAAGCTCAACAAATCAAACCGACAGTAAAATGAAGAAAGTTATCAGCATCAAATTAATTTACATGTGCTGTGCTGTATGTATTATTACTAAAGGAAATTACCTGTGTATCAAATTGTTATCCTGAAATATGTTAATTTACACTTAAAATATTTCCCCACTTCAGGATCTATTTGCCAAACAAAAAAAAATGGCTACAGTCACAGATCTTTATATAGTGTTGATACATCTATTAACAACTTCATTACATAATATTTGATGCCTAAAAACTCTAGGTCATACTTATTTCGTACAAAGTCCATCTCCAAAGGGGTCGCTATGGAGAACCATAACAAAACTTTATAAGCTTGTCAAGTAAAATTCTCTAATAACCCAGGGAAACTTCAGTGATTATTATGTATGCCAAAGATTAGAAACGACGAAATACAATTTTTATATCCAGAGAGTCAAAATACATTCAAGCCCCAGATGTCGTGTGGAATAAGCCTTTTAAAGGAATGATCCAAGAATATTATGACGATTAGCTCGCGAATGCAAAACATGAATACACAAATGCTGGTAACATGACACCTGTACCAAGGAGGGTTATCGTTGATTGGGTCATTGAATCTTGGCAAGGCATACCTGCAGAAACTGTGGCCAAGTCACGTGGACTTTCATTAGCAGTTGATGGTACCGAAGCTGATTTGATTTCTTGCTTTAAGGAAGGTAGCAAATGTGCAGGTGGGAGAGCTTTGCCTCAAGCCCAAATGGAAAATTTAATTGACGAGAGCTTACATGAAAATCCCTTTGATATAGTGGACGAGGATGTGATCGCTGCTACCCCTGCATTTAACATGATTGAGGAAGATGATATTGACGATGATCTTGAAGTTTAATTTTGTATATTTTTTATTGATGTTTATATTTAGTTCATATTCACAAAAATTCGATAGACGCCCCCCCCCCCCCCTCCCTAAAAATTTAAAAAATTTAATAAACGCCCCGGGTGTCTAATTGAAGCATTACGGTAGCATTAATGATTTGAAAAAGTAAATCATTGCCAGAATGTGGGGTACTATTTCTATTGAGAAACTTTCATAGCCATCATAGCCGCAGTACTAAATAAAATTTAGGCCCAAATTTAGCACCATCCCATAACCCGCATCGCAGACCCTAAAAACGTCAGTTATTCTTATTGGCTCTCGAGATATTTCCCAAAAACTGACGTCACGCCGTGTGCTATTATACTAACCGTTAATTGTCAATGGTCTAACGAAAAAATGACCACCGTAAAGACGATTTTGAACGTAATTGTTTTTAAAAAATGACACTCTCTAAATTAAATGTTTTCCACACGATTGCGGATTAGTATATAGTAGGTACTTGGGTATGTGTGTTAAACCCCAGAGAAAGGCTTAGTATAATAAATTTCCCCTGGAAAGAACCAAACATAGGAGCTCCATCCGCAAAGCTAGATTTATCTGACGTGGGAAAACTTGGAGTATACCTTGAAATGGCAATTTTGTCAGATGATTACGCACTCAAGGAAGGGTGGTACAAGGATAAGATTTCGTGTTAGATAAATGGTTAGCATCTTAATAGGAGGAGCAGTAAGTGCAGCACTTTTCACGTTTGGAAAATATGCAAAGAAGGTTCTCTCTGGTGATGAGGAAGCAGCAGCAGAGAGAGAAGAACGCGCTATGGCAGCCGAAAAAACGAGACAAGCACAAATGAAATGGGATCGAGAGCGCGCGAAATGCCTTGACTTCATCAAGAACAGACTTCCACAAGAAAATAACGCCTCTGCCTACATCTCTGATCTTGATCGAGGTATGCACGAGTACTACAAGGCGACACAAAAACATCTCCCACCCTCCCACGCGATTGCTGATCGCGTACAAGAGCTTTTCTTCAATACCTTGACAGGTACTGTGATAAGTACTACAGGCTGGATTAACCCAAGCTCATTGTCTGGGATGGTGACATTAAAACAAAGTTTAATGATGAACCACCATATATCCAATCCTGCAAGGCAACTGGCGTGTTGAAAATCGGAAGCGTGTACACACAGAGCTATCACAACCACTACCTCCAAGTCCATTTGAAAGAGTGCAAGTACCATCAAATAAATATGTGTGAGAGCCTCCTCATTAGCAGTGATGACGATGAGTAGAGACTACTTCAAATTTAATGATCGAAAATAGCTACCTTGAATCAGCTAAGGCTGAAAGCGAAAGGAGAAGGTCTTTGAGGCTATTCTACGATGAACCTAAATGAACTTACATTGGTCTTGAGTGGTGAAACAAGGTACAAGCGGAACCAGCACTCTATAGTAGGGTCAGAATCCCAAGTCCCGTAGGCATTTTTAGCAAAACTTGTTTTGACTTCAGATATTGAAAATATATCATATTAGAAAGAATGTAAGCCAATATATCCCTCCTGAAAGTTTGGGGAACTTCCATAATGGCGGATTTTAAAAATGCGGCATTTTTACCATTTTTCGCAACTTTTTGTGAAATACTGGGTCACTTCAAGGCCGCATAACTTTTGATATAGACATGATAAATGGATTCTGTAAAAAGAGCAAGCTCCCTTTTGTAACAGAGACTAATATAACAATAAAAATTAGCTTGATTAATAATGGCGGGTTTTCAAAATGGCGCATTTTTGCCTTATTTCCACAAAAAATGTTACGTTCAGCCTTATAACTTTCGATTTAGACATGGAAAATGGATTCTGTGAAAAACACTATATTTCTTTTGTAAAGGAGGCCTATTCTAGACGATAATTGTATTTTTTTAATTCCATGATGGCGGATTTTCAAAATGGCGCGTTTTTGTCTTATTACATGTGACTTATTTTCGCCATGATCATTTGACTTTAAAAGCTTTTGATCTACATATGTTACACGGGTTCTGTAAAAAGCTCTTTTTTTTTGAAAGGAGGGATGAAACTAAGACAAAAAAGTAGCATTTCTAAGTCTAAAGCTTTATTTTCAGCTAGTGATATGATTTTAACCATCGGTCTATTTTCCATGCGGTCGTTTTTTTTCGATTTCTCAATCTTTTCCTCTTTCGGAGATGTTAAAATTTGACCGTTTGCTCATTGGAATACGATCATAAATTTTTTTATCATTTGATAAGATTCTTTCAGCAAAAAATAATGCAAGCTTCTCCTCTCCGGCTTTCTTTGCTGTTAGGAAATCTTCTTGTAACTTTTTGGATGCAAGTAAACCTGACTCTAGTGCATGCAATGTGTTATTATCTGTGTCCCACGGAACAGAATTCCACTTTTCCAAACATGCTTTTGCGTTTTCCACAGCTTCTCTGTCATTTTTCATTCCTGATGGAGAACATTCGATGTGTTTGTATTGTCGTTTCTTCAATTGCGCTACATCTTGTAACTCCACTTTGACTTTGGTGATTTTATTAACGATTTTTATGTTCGTCTGCAAAGCTTCTTCATTTTGCGTGATGCCTATCCAGCCACCTTTCATTTTTGATCCCTTATTCATTGTCATTTCAATCCATTGATCAAAGGGTAAACTTGAAAAGGGTTTGCCTGTAATTGAGGCTGTAAACATGCCTGATCTCATGAAGGAAACCTTCTCTTTCGATAAATTTTTCATGGTCGACCAGTACAATGGCAAATAGCGGCCCGCTAGTTGCAGATGTGTTAGTGGGGTTTCATGCGCTAACTGGTGCAGATGCTGTAAGCGGTTTCTATTGACAGTCAAAGAAAGGTGTTTTCAAGAAACTGTATGCTAATCCTCAAAGCAGACAGCTTATCTACAATATCGGGAGAAAGGAAAACTTAAATAAAGAAGACATCGCAAATGTAACTAAATTTGTGATAAAATTCATATACAATGATAAGAAAAGTTCAACTTTAGCACAGGCTAGAGCCAAGAAATGGAAATCCATAAAGAATAAAACAACCTTAGGTCTTTCGCCAGATGAAGATTCCTTCCGTCAAGACTTGCTACGAGCTAATTACCAAGCAAAGACTTGGTATGACTTTGGATTTCCATCAGCTCCTGCGGATCCACAAAACCATGGCTACATGTTCAACGGGCAATATCTTCTTCCAGTATGTCACACCAAGCCTGCCTGTCCGGATAATCTTAATAATCTCGATACTGAGGAAAGTGGTTCTGACACTGATTCTGATGAATCCTATTACAGTGACGACGATCCAAGTGAAAACACTGACGATGATGAATTTTAGTTCGATGATTTTTAAGAGTCTTCTTTTCTATGAAAAAAGTTTATATTGTTTTTACAAAATTTCTTCTTCTTTCTTAGATCTAATTCACATTAAAAGAGAAACATACCTTTTTCAAAGTCTGGTCTTGGTCTTTTGACGAAGAAAAGGCTACGATTTTTTTCAGAAAAATAATAATGAAGTATAACTAAACCCCAATTTGAAAGTCTGCCATTATGGATATAAGAAAAATACTTTTTTGTCTTAGTTTCATCCCTCCTTTCAAAAAAAAGAGCTTTTTACAGAACCCGTGTAACATATGTAGATCAAAAGCTTTTAAAGTCAAATGATCATGGCGAAAATAAGTCAAATGTAACAAGACAAAAACGCGCCATTTTGAAAATCCGCCATCATGGAATTAAAAAAATACAATTATCGTCTAGAATAGGCCTCCTTTACAAAAGAAATATAGTGTTTTTCACAGAATCCGTTTTCCATGTCTAAATCGAAAGTTATAAGGCTGAACGTAACATTTTTTGTGGAAATAAGGCAAAAATGCGCCATTTTGAAAACCCGCCATTATTAATCAAGCTAATTTTTATTGTTATATTAGTCTCTGTTACAAAAGGGAGCTTGCTCTTTTTACAGAATCCATTTATCATGTCTATATCAAAAGTTATGCGGCCTTGAAGTGACCCAGTATTTCACAAAAAGTTGCGAAAAATGGTAAAAATGCCGCATTTTTAAAATCCGCCATTATGGAAGTTCCCCAAACTTTCAGGAGGGATATATTGGCTTAAATTCTTTCTAATATGATATATTTTCAATATCTGAAGTCAAAACAAGTTTTGTTAAAAATGCCTACGGGATTCTGACTCTACTACTTTAGGGGTGCAGACAGAGTTCCCCGAGTGTCAACATTGTGCACTGAATAGACTTATTTGGGAACTCTCGAAGAAAGCATCAAGACAGTTTTATACATCACCAGAAGGTGAGGAGATTGATGTTAAAACGGGAGAGATCGTAGTATATGAGGTTGGCTGTAGCAAGTATTAGTTCAAGTAAGTGTCTCCACTTACTTGACGTCCAAGGTTGAAAGTTTTTTTTGCATAGATGAAAAAGCTGATCTTATCTTTATTCAACGGATTAGCAGCAGTCGAAGTACTTTTTGATGGACAAAACCAACCATTCATTCATAGAGCACAATTCGGTAAGTTGTTAGTGTTGAAGCACATAATTACATCTGTTCCACATACTATGAAGCGTGAGCAACTCACTAGATCAGAACTTAAAGAGAGTTTCCATCTGATAAACCCCTATGGGAGATCCCGAAACTCGCACAACGTGTTCCTTTCCTTAGAGCTTGCTCTCTATGTCGTAATGCGTAGTGAAAAACCTGCTGCAACTTTAGCCTGAAACTGGTTGCTTAAAAAGATTATCCCAAGAGGCTTTAATAAGCTGATCCAAGAAAAGCAAAATGCCATTGATGCAGAACGGCAAAAAGTCGAAGAAGCTACGGCAGCTCTTGCTATACTCAACGACGATCTCATAGAGGCGCAGACTGAGCTTGTAGAGCGTGATCAATTAATTGCTGAGCTTGAGCAACGCTACGTATCACATGAAAAACCAATCGACAACATTCTTTGTGTTGTGGAGACGCGGAGCACTACTTCAATGCATCCATACTATATGATACGATGTCAGCGAAAGCAACTTAGGCAGAGTTTAAATCTACTGCGGATCAAGTACCCTGAGATGGAAGAACTCGGTAAATGCGAAGACGCCAACGCCGTACATGCATGGCACCGGTTCCGAGAAGATGTTCTGGGTACGGAGAATTTCTACGAAAACCACTTCACTCTGCCCGATGTTGATACGCGGGAATTGTTCGAGAATATGTTCGATATAGACATGACATAGATACTATGAAGCGTGAGATCAGAGCTTGAAGAGGGTTACCGCATACATCACATAGCAGGTGCACTCGGGGTATCTGAACTGCTTACAAGCTATTTTGCGATTTCTTCACGACCTTCTTTCCTTCCACATTCCAAAAGCTCTTCCTTCTGATGTTCATAAAGCTGTTTGATCACCTTCGTTGATCGTCTTCGCAGATCTCGCTTCATATCTGTGTAACGCTGTTTCTCCGCTATAATTTGAGTAAATTCAGGATGATCGATCACACCCATACCGTCTAGAATGGTCTGCGCAGCGAATGCGATATCATGATTTTTATCCCTTTTTTCATCGAAAATAGAGCCACTGTTCTGAACGACTATCGTTATTAGATCCACAACGAGATCTGTCGCACACAGGGCGATGCTCATCGAAATATCCATTCCTAATACCAAGCATATAATCTCACCACCAGAGAGGACAACATTCACTGCGATCAGAAAATAAGATATATATTTCGCAACTGTTGAGTAGTATGAAAATGTGCGCTCTAAAGATGTTTGGTATTCTATCTCTCGACATAGGTATGCTTCTGTCCCTTTGATTGTTTGAAGTCTGTAGTTTTGTGCGTAATCTTCCTCAGGGTCTGATAAAACAGGATATAGCTTCTCTGTATTCACGTCGTACATTGCCATCTGTTTATTTGAAGACGACGAGAATGTTGATAGATTGTAAATCAACTTTCCTGTCTTGATCGTCGGTGACGTAAAAGTCCAGCTTTCGCGTTGAGAACCTCAATTTACTAGTGAACATAGGGCGTTCATAGTGATACGACATGATGTCGCCATACTCGTACTCTGGCTTCTGAACATCAAATTCGTGCCCGACCCTTTACCGTTCTCCACCAACATTGTTCTGTTTTCAAATTCCTTACAGTACAACCGTATAGACTTGAACGGGAAAAAGTTTGAAAAAGACTTGTAGAGGCCTTCTATGAAAAATATATGCTTCGGACTTTTTAGACATAGTAAGTATAGAAGACCTTCCGTAATTATTACCCGGTACCCTTTGGATACTGATAACTGAAGCTTACCATCGCATATCTGATCTAGATATACGCTTTGAAGTGATCTTGCATTTATATTATCGCGAATATTCTTTGACGTATATAACCCAGGTGTGAAGTGAATATGGATCGGAACTGGGTCTGTTGCTACTTGATCTTTCGTGATGGTTATCGTTTGATGCTTCTCCAGGTTGAACCACCCTTCGTATAACATTGCACTTTTTATCCCAATCTCTGTGCCATTTTTAACTGTATTGCTAACTTGGTTTCTCAAAGATGATTGATTTTTAGATATCTCATTTATTATAAGAGAAATGAAATACAAGGCGCGGTATATACCTAAATTTGGGCAACTCAGCACGCTCTTAGCAGCTAAGGAACTCAGGGAGCAAAGGATCGTTGTGGAGCAACAGGAGAACTTTTTCATCGCTAAGTTTTGCAATATTTTTTCATTTCCGTTTGTACTCATGAATAATGACGTATGGCTTGAAATCGACATGTAACCAGGACAGTTATCTTTTGCTACCTGGTTAGCCACGACTGGTTGCGGTATATCTACGCAACATCTACACCATAAGAACCCTATGATTGCGAGCATCTACCGCTTTCACGTCTATTTTCAGATACGTCTCATCTTGAAGCAATTTGGAATTGCTCTACTCTCTCTAAATACAATTCAAGTGCGTTCAAGACGCTCTCTGCAGAGTTTGACATACCAGCTGACGAGTTCTTCTGGAGATACCCCGATTGCATGCGGAATCGGTAAGAGTTGGGAATTCCACGTTCAAAACAATGTTAATGTCGCCTTAAGTTGAGCTGGCATACAACGCCTGTCGGAGAGTACGCAGATGTACGCGCGAATGCTTTTAGAAAGTCAAGCGAGTGCACGTTCCGTTATAGCGGGTGATACTAGACGTGCCTCGGATGCGCAAAAGATCTTCATGACGGCAGTAGAACAAGCGATCCTGAAAGACACTTCTTTAGCGGAAGAGATTGGTAAATTCCAGAAAGCCTTACGTTACGCTAGAGCGGAACCTGATTTTGGCGTTGCGGTCGGTATATACCTGATACCCAGCGATTTAAAGCTTGGGAATCTCGACAACATCTCTGATTTTTGACAAAGCTTACCGTTGCGACGCACATCGGTTAACTGCCACCACCGCCACCATGACCTAAACAACACTCCTTAAGAGGCTTTCATGGTCGCAGAACGATTTCTTCACACCCTCTTTCAACGTCTTCCGCTGCTAAGCAACATGAAGAAGAAAAGCAAGCTCTCATATGGGTAGGTGGTGGATTAATTGCACTTCTTTTGTATTTCAAACCATAGCCAGTTGTCTGTCAGACCAACCCCCAAAACTACGACTAGCCATGCGTTCCTCGCTATAGCTATGAAACCTTTCTTCAGAGAGTTTAAGAGCCAGCTTACAACACTTCCGATGATCCCCGGCAATGCAGCTCCCAGTTTACTTGCAAGTTTTCCAAGAAGGCGTCCAAAAGCTTTGAGCTCCTTCTTCACCCATTGCTACACAGCAGCCCTTCCAGAGGCAGCATGAGGAGGACTTCCTGGAGGAGCACCATTACCTGTGAGAGAGGTTGTTATTGTTGATATTACCAACGAAAAACTCTGTTAAGATTGAAACGATTGTGATCCCTTGCTCCCTAAAGAGGATGCGAAGTTTCTCCCCTAGTGTTCTATCCTTGTCAGGGACTTTGAATACCGTCTCTTTGATGCTAGACAACTCCTTGCGGTTACCACTGAGCACCTTTACTCGATCTGCCCTCCCAACGTTCAAATTGGTGAGTCGTCGCTTAATCTCCTCTTGCAATATCAGGTTCAGTCGTTTCACCTATTTTACGTTCTTCTTTTGCTATTTGACTATCGAGTTCGCCTAGTTTTGCTAAGTTGTTCTCTATCTCCCTACATATTCGTTTCAGTGCAGCGTCTAAGCCTCTAAGTTCACGCAAACTAAATTCAATCCCTTCCTCGTGTAAGATCTTCTTCATCTCTAAAGTTTTGTCTATGACTTGCCTGTTATCCAAGCTATCCATTTCAATATTGTCCATTTGTTTCGCTAGTTTACGTCTTCCCTTATTCATCCGCTCTGGTGTATTATCAATACCGAACAGTGATTTTATTACATTCTCACCACCTAGCTTTCCTTTAATGTTATCTCAAGCTAAAAATCCTCCTGTTTTCTTTGTTAATCGCTCCCATTCACCATTTTTTAAAAATTCAACTTTCATGACATTGGCTTTATTCGTTTGAGATACTCAAAACTGATCGAAAGCCAAATAGGAATCCCTATTAGAGATACGGAGATATTCGTATAAACTTTCTATTGTCTGTCTTGTAATTTCTGTTTCCTGCGCACTTGATGTGCTTGGTATTTCAGAAAAATCGGTGTTGGATATAAGTGGTGTATTCTCATCAAACGCATCTTCATCTTCATCTTCAAATTTACCGGAAGGTGTTTTATAATAAAATGGATCCATTTCTCTTATAATAAATATGTATGGTATTGCAAATCCTCATAAGGAATATATGACTCGCATTGCCTTCAACGCACCGCGTCAGCATGTTAAGATCTCGCATACGCCAAGCACCATCAAGCTGAAAATCTAGATGTGAGGCTTCCGAATCTAGGTGCTAATGATGTCATTCTACCAGAATCTCTCAAGCTCACGTTTGACATCAAACTAAACTCCACCGATACAGGACGCTACATCGTCAACAATTTAGGAAAGGCGTTGATTATCAGTTACGAAGGAAATGTCATCCAACTTATTCAAAATGCGGATGTGATGGAAATTTACAAGGACAGATGGCTATCTGAAAAAAGCCAGCTGCAACACATCGAACAAGAGATAGATTCCGAGGGCGATGATAACAAGCTCAGAGTCGCACCGAGTGCAACGAGTACTTCAACAAATAAGTCTGCCCTGGCAGCTGTCTATGGTAACCGTTTTGCAATTCCTCTACGCAAATTTTTTGAACTCATTAAGCATCTCCCCTATCTACAGGTTCATGATCGCTTAACCTTCCAAATTCATATTGCAGAGTACGGAAAGGTCATCAAAGATGCAGGATCAGGATCACGTGCTTCGAAGAAAGATCCTGACGGCACCTACACTATCTCCAACATTGCTCTAGAATTCGACAAGGTAGAATACTCTGAGTTCAAACTAAAAGTCTACAACGAACTTTCCAATAAACGCCTACCCTCTACGCGTGGGCATAGACATAGAATAATCCCTTTGGACAAGAAAGATACCGCCTGGAATATACAGATAAATCTGTCCAGCGAGAGTTTAAAAGCTCTTGTTCTATTCTTTCTTGATCCTGACAAACGAAAAACATACGCTATGGATAACACCCATTACTACAACCCGAAAATCAGCAAGGTAGATATTACCATCGAAGGAGAGCCTAATCAGCTCTTTACACACGGCTTACTTCCGAAAGACATGAATGCCCCGTCATGGGAGTATTTCAATTTTGATAAGGAGACGGCCATTAGTCCTGCTAAATTCTTCGGTTCTAATTACTGTCTTTTTATCGACTTTCGAAGCGTTGCCGACAAAACTTTACATGGTGCAGGGAGGTACCTCAAAAACACGTCAGATAGTGTCGCACTGTAGATCACCAAAAAAGCTGATGGTGCGGGAGGCATTCAATGTTACGTGTTTGTGCTACAAGATGGACAGATTAACTTCGCCAATGCACGTTTCCACAGTGTGGAAACTGTTGACTGTTGACTGTTGACTTATTCGAGTCCAGTAAAGTCAGCGTTTACTAATACTCAGAAAGAACGTTTGTCCTCACTCACCCGTCGAGCGAGTGCGATAACACTTGGTAGAAATGTCAAAGATGTCTTTCAAGAAGTGAACAAACAAAATTGTATGTTAGTTAAGAAATGTCTGGGTGAGAAAACTGGAAGCTACACCTTTAACAGATACTTTGAAATATCTAAACATGGCCGGTGTACTCGAAATAACAATCATATGATTAAACTAAAAGCAGTTAAACTGGAAGTTGCTAGACAAAGTTTTTATTTCAACGGTGCTAAATTGTTCAATAGCCTCCCACGAGAGATTAGGCTGAGAAACAGCCTGGCTGAATTTCAGTCTTCCCTCTCTGAACATCATTTTTGATTTTAAAGTATTTATAACAGCGTGTGCCATACTATCTATCTATCCTACCTACCTTCATTTTTCCATTCGTCGATCTATGGGACAAGCTGTATTATAACCTACAATTGATTATGTATTTTAATTAAATTTTAGTCTTTTTAGCCTTTTTGCCTTGTTCTTTTTCTTTTTCTTAAAAACAGGACAAACTTGGAAAGAAGTATTGCTGTATATATTGTATATATTTGTAAATACTTTAGTTTTTATCCTGTATAAAGAGTCAGAAATAAATAAATAAATAAATGTCACCTACTAAAAGAAATGTACCTTGTTAAAGGTCCTTGTATGACAATTTTTTCAGGACCGACAGTCTGTGGCAAGACGGAACTGGTTCTACGCTTATTACAGAACCAGTTCAAATCTAACTATCACAGGACGTCATCAAAAACATAGTCTATGGCTTCTCACCCAAGTCTACACAGCTCTTTCAAAGAACATCAGACGACAGGCAAAGAAGCTATTCACTTGGTATCCTAAGCAGTTGAGCAACGCCAAGTTTATCTGCGAGGAAACCAATATCATTTCTAAAAATGACTGGAGTGGCGTCTTCCAGGATTCGAAACACGCTTATGCTTACATGCGATGTGAGTTTCCTTGGAGTTACAAGGTCGTTCAATAAGTAGTTTGTATACTTATTGAAGATAGGCACCTAAAAATTTCTTTTCATCCTCATCAAAGTACCAATCCCACACCCTATCTGGATGCATGGCAACTTCTACCAACTCGTAGTAGAGATCCGAATCGACGGTTCTGTTGATAGCGAATCAACTCTTCATGTATTCTATCATATCCTAACCAACTTCGACAGAGTTTAACGATCTCAAGCTGCTGAAACCATTGTCCAGTCAAAATCAGTCGCATCCCACTCCTTGCAGAGTTCAACGATCTTGAGGTGACCATTTTCAGCTGTTAACTGTATTACCTAGTCAAAATCTGTTGCACCATATTCCTTTAACAGCTTGGCGCTCTCGATGTGCCCATTTCGAGCAGCTAATCTCATTGCCCAGTCAAAATCAGTCGCACCCCACTCCTTGCAGAGTTTAACGATCTTGAGGTGACCATTGCAAGCTGCTGCTCTCATTGCCCAGTCAAACTTTGTCGCACCCTACTCCTTGCATAATTTGATAACTTCAATGTGACCATAGTAAGCTGCTTCCTATCATTGGACAGTTAAATTCATTCGCAACCCATATCTTGCATAATTTAACAAAGTTGAAATAACCCGCTCTAGCTGCTCTACGTATTGTCCATTCCCTGGTATGATTATATAAAGAAGTAATAAGGTTTCTGAAGTTAGTCGACATCCTTTATTATATACAGTTTTTCAACTTGAGAATTGTTTACGAGTGGACAGAACTGAGTCAGGGGATTTCCTTGACTCACTTTCGAAGAGAGAATCTGAGTGATGCTGTCAGCAATTTAACTGTGACCAATAAGTCATGACGTCAGCATTCATTTTCTGGTCTGTAAAATTCGAGCGTGTATTTTACCGACCGGAATGGAAAAATGCGAGAGTCGCTGCGGAGGACGTCGAAAGCGACGGTTATCGCATATAATAATAATAAAAAAGTGTATATATTCCCTCTCTATTCGAGCTACATTCAACTTTCAGTTTTGGATCATGTATTTTTCATGATTAAAATTTTTGTTTATTTTTTTGTTTGCAATTTAGGAAGTCCATTTGTAATTAGGAAGATTGATAGCATTGTTTGAAGTATATATATAATTTACATACGTAATTACTTTGAAATCAGAAATGATCAATATACACTTAACATTATTCTGTATACTTTATTCCAAAATACAGTAAGTATCTTTCATTTTTTTGTAAATAAATTAATGGTCTGGTGGTATTTATAGTTTCAAGTTTTTGTAGTGTCTATTATACTTTTATGAAGCTCTGAGGAGTACGTACACTTATAATAATATAATATTCTACTGTAGTGTGATCATTCTTTTCTAACTAAAAAGTTGTAGGTTAAGGGCTCAGTGTACCTTTTACTCACATATGCATTGGAAAACTTTTTCCGTTATTTCTTTTTACCATTACATTTTAATTGAAAATGTTTCGTGAATTCGTGTAGAGCAATTTTCTTTCCAACGGTGTATAAAAGGACATATTTACATAAATAATAAGAAAGAAATTAGTCTGCAAAAACAATCAAAAATGAGGACTTTTGTTTGCTTCTTTGAGCTCCAACTCCCAAAGAAAAAGATTTTTTACAAGTTTTTTTGTTTGTGGCGATTTCTCAAAATTAATGGGAACAAAGTGTGCTCGCTAATCTCAATTAATAGTTTTGTTCAGGAGAAAAACAGTTTTTTGTTTATTCCATACTTTTGCGCTATTGGATAGTTGAAAAAAATCTCGGATTTTGACCCAACAAGGAATTTTCTCTCAAATCAAAAAAAACTTTTCGTTAACAGGCTTTCATCTACTGCTGTGCAAAGTTTTAAAAGAAATAAGCCCCTTGCTGGAAAGATGGAGCTCATAGAAGGTAGAACACTAATAATTTTTCATCAAATAAACGACAAAATGACAGCCTTTAATAAATTCACAAAGTGAGCTGCTTTAAATTTAATTAATCGCCTTTTGAGTACATAAAAGATTGTATTAAAGGTTGTCATAACTTAGAAATGTTGAATATCGAAAAATGCCCATAACTTTCTCAAAAACCATTATTTTTCGCTATAACTTTAAATGTAGTGTAATAATAACCTAATGATTGCATATGTCAGAAAAAAAACTTGAAAAAGAAAGTTTTCACTTTTGAAACGTACGCTGAGCCCTTAAGAAGTTTTTAATGCTTTGTAAACAGTATCATGAAGCTATGTCTTTGTATTAGGGGAATATGTCTCAATGTTTAAGCCTTTCTAGATACAAAAGATTTTTGTTTGTTTCTTGTTTGGGCTGTAATACTTTAATACCGTTTCCTCCTCAGTTCCAACATTAAGTAGTGGTTGTTTGCTATGTACCGCTTTTGGTTGGTGATTTTCTGGCTAAATTATACTGCCAATGCACCTAATTACGATCGATCTTCCTAATCACGATAGCAAATTGAAATGTTCTAACTGTGTGTAATTCTAAATACAATTAGAAACACAATTTAAAATTTGGTGAATTTTGGTATAAATTTACAGAACGTATATTTTTAATGATCAAGATCTTTGATTACTTGTTGTATTTGTAACATTGGGAATTCTGTTTGTATGTAATTAAGAAAATTGGAAGTACAGTGTGTCCACCAGAAAGTGGGCACCTTGTTTAAAACACAAATAACTTTTCGAGTTTTTAACAATGCAATGCGATTTTTATACCGTTGGAAAGAGGCTGTTTTGAGCTTTACAAAAATATAATTTTTTATTTATAAAAATTTTTATTCTAAAGAATATTAAGTATTTTTTGTTTCGATACGGTTGTTAATTTTGTTATGATCAATAAAACAGACTTTTAACAAGCAATTAACCTTTTTGTTTCATTGAAACAACCGCGGTTGGTGGTGTTGTGCTAATTTTGTCACGAAATGTTTTGAAAAGACACAAACTTTTTTTTCATTGTGTAAACTTACCTTAAGTTTTTTTATTATGATTTAATAATTTCATATTCCCAAGCATTGCCAAAACCTTTATAAGCGAGAAAACAAACTTTAATGAAATTCATTCAATCATGTAGTTAACAGTCCAGCAGTGAACTTTCGTTGTAAGAAAAGTTTCATGAGACGAAAAGTTATGTAGCTGTTATTCAGGCTTTTAGGTAGCAGTTTCTGGGTAGAAATCCTCCATCAAAAAGCACGATTCAAAGTTTTTAAAAGTTTGTAAAAGAGTTTTAGAGATGAAACTTTCATGTTTCAAGCTTGTAAAAACGTAAAGTTTTTCCTTTAAGGGCAATTTACACGGTACGATTTTTCATACGATTTTTGTCGTACAGGTCGTATCGCGCTGTGCACACATAAAATATCGTACGAAAATGTGTCGTATTATGGTGTTGTGCACGACAAAGGAAAAGTTAAACATGTTTAACATTCATACGACATCGTACGAAAATTAACCTATCATATCGAGGCAGACAATACGTCAAGTAAGATAAAAGAGATGTTTATCTCTATCCTTTTTGGCAATATCTTTTTGAATTAGAGAGAGCAAAAAATCGACATCTTCTGGTCTCATTCTCAAATAATTGGCATATATGGCAACTTCTTCATTTCGAAGTTCAAAATTAGTATAGAGACCTTTTAAATCTCTTCTTTTCAACCATTACTTGGTCCACCCTGAACGTGTTTTACGTTTCTTCTTTGCTTTTGTGTTATCTTCAATTTAAAAAACGCGGATATTTTCATATCGCGCAGCACAGCTTCATAACTCTCCATTTTATTCATTAAAAATCATTTCTCTCTTCTGAGTGTCGTAACATGTAAACACACGCGTCTTTTAAGAAAACATCAGACATCAAATGTGTACCACAAAAATCATACGACAAAAATCGTACCGTGTAAATTGCCCGTTATGTAAACGCAGCTTTATTACAATATTTTAGTTTTTTATGATTTCCCATGCTACTCGAGTCGTTAACATCTATTCAAACAAGCGTTAATTGATCGTTATTGATTTAATGTCATAGTTTCATGGTAAAATCGATTATATTTCCCGAAAAATTGGTTTTTCTGTGAAAAGGGTCATATATTTGGAAAGAGCAAAACATTTTCTTTCTGTTAATATAAAAATTGAAAAAAAAACAAGCACGAAAAACAAAAGATATGCTTATTAAAAGTTAGGTGCCCACTTTCTGGTGGACACACTGTACATTCAAATGTTTAAAGCATATTATGTGATTTTCATACGCAATCACTGTGATATTAGAAAAGATCAATGTAAACTTAATCGTATTTTGTATCCCCAAAATAAAGGACGTTTCAAGTCATTCAGATGTAATTAATATATAAAGACAGTGTATATCAAAATGTCTTATCCACCAACTTCCAAGGCGTATAGTTCATTACATGTCTGATAAAATATTGTAAATTTTATATCACAAGAAAAAGCTTTTCATGCTCTATCCGTTAATATAAAATTTTTGCCAAAATATTTGTTCTTCGAAAAGGTATTGAAGAAAAACTCAACAATTTGGCTCATTAAATTCTTAAAAGTCAATTTTGTAATGATCAATAAAACAGACTTATAACGAGCAATTCACCTTTTGTTTCGATAAAACAACCGCTGTTGGTGGTGTTGTGCTAATTTTGTCACGAAATTTTTCAAAAGACACAAACTTTTTTTCATTGTATAAACTTACCTTAAATTTTTTACTATGATTTAATAATTTCATATTTCCAACGCATTGCCAGAATCTTTATAAGCGAGAAATCAAACTTTTTATGAAATTCATTTAATCATGCAGTTAACAGTGCAGCAGCGAACTTTCGTTGTAAGGAAGTTTCAAGAGACAAAAAGTTATGTAGCTGTTACTCAGGCTTTTAGACAACAGTTTCTGGGTAGAAATCCGTCATAAAAAAGCACGATTCAAAGTTTTTAAATCTTTGTAAAAACGTTTTAGAAATGAAACTTTCATGTTTCAAGCTTGTAAAAACGTAAAGTTTTCCTTGTATAAACGCAGCTTTATTACAATATTTTAGCTTTTTATGATTTCCTATGCTATTCGAGTCGTTAACTCCTATTCAAGCAAGAGTTAATTGATCATTATTGATTTAATTTCATGTTTTCATGGTAAATTTGATTATATTTCCCGAAAAATTGACCAGAAATTGACTTTTCAATGAAAAAGGTCATATATTTAGAAAGAGCAAAAAATTTTATTTCTGTTAATATAAAAATTCAAAAAAACAAGCAGGAAAAACAAAAGATATGCTTATTGAAAGTTAGGTGCCCACTTTCTGGTGGGCACACTGTACAGTGTGTCCCAGAGAATTTCGGTCTGCAATTTTAACAGCTCATAACTTTTCACGTATATATCAGATTTTAGCACTTTTTACACCATTCGATAGAATTTTATTCATAGATTTTAAAAATATACATTTTGTTCTCCAAAGCCTTTTAGTTTGGAAACAATTGAGAATTTTACTATGAAAAAATCCAATTATCTTCTTAATGGTTAATTAACACATCTTTCAATAATAGCTATCAACGATCATTATCAAAAACAATAACAAACAAGTAACACAAGAGTCATTAAGAACAAAACTTTAAGCTGTCTCAAGATGTCCCCCATTTCTCTGTGCACAGCGATTTGCTCTTTCTGTCATAAAGGATGGCGAATAAAATTTTGATTTTGTCTAAGATTATTTGCTGCGTCAACAATTTTACTTCTTAACTCTGATAGACTCTGGATCTCAGTGGAGAAAAGTTTTTGTGTTAACTAAAGATTGCCCATATGATGTCAAAACAATTTTGTAGCAGTTCCGTCTCACAATTTTTAACTTTGTGACGAAATTATAATTTTACTGTGTTCGATAACACCACGACATGTTCTTTATAAACAAAAGTATGGTGGCCCACAAGTGTCACGGCAAGAAACAAAACCTTGCGGCAAAAAACGAAACTTCACGGCAAGAAGCAAAACTTCGCGGCTTAAAAGAAAACCTCACGGCTAAAAAAACCGCGCGCCGTAATCACAACCTTTTTAATCAAAATGGCACCTCATCATTGCAACATAATGGTAACTTCAATTGCGGTAACACCTGCACTGGTTAAGATTTCTGGACATGTTTTGTGTGCAATGTAGATGTAATTCTCCTGAAGGAGATAACTTTTGCTTTAAATGTGGAAAAGGTTAGTTAGAAGAACATTTAAAATAGAAGAGTTTATATTTTTTATTTGTTGTTTATGCATATCACAGATATTATAGAAGAAGGTAGTAGAAGCAGCATTCATCAATATTTTATTTTTTGTTTGCAGATTTGCAGAAATGTGAAAGTTCTCATCGTGCTACTTCCTCTGTCAAGTCGTTTGAAACGTTCAGGAAGGAAAAGGGGCACCAGTGGATTGAAAGAGTCAAGAAAAAAAATGAAAAGTTGCTAAGAACACTGTTAAGCAAGAGGATGTTTCAATTAATATTGGTTTGATGGAATGGAGAGAGCAGGATGGTCAGTTGAAAGTTAGAAGAGGAAAGTGCATTGCCTTGAAAGTCCTCAATACAGACACAAGAGAAGCGATACTGATAAACGCTGAAAATGAATGGAGGCAATATCACCCAGATTTATACGATGACAATGATGAATACTGTCTTTTACATGAAAGTGGTGTTGAAGCTAATACTATGCCTAGTTCAAATGAAACTTTCGTATTTCACAAATATCGAGAGGAAATTGGAAAAGACTATAAACGCATAGTTTTATATTTGTGTAGAAAGTCTGATATCAAAACATCGGAAATGTTTACTTGTTCTAGTTCTCCTGAACCAACTGCTAAATTGAAGATACCAAAAGTACATAACTTTAAGTTTCGTGCTGACGCACTCATCAGATGTACAAAAACTAAAAACTGTTAAAAAATCTTTACACATTAAAAACGTCAGAAAAAGTTGCTGTTAACAATATTTACAAATTAAAAAGAAGTTAAGATGGGTCTGGTGGGATGGCTTTATAGTTCTTTAATATGTATTTATTCACATGACGACACTTTGAAATAAGTTCCGACCTTTTGTTAACGAGTTCTAATTGCGACGTGATTATGTGATACTTCTCAGTTAAACAAAGGCCGCATTTCTTCGAAGCCATTAATGGATGATCGTGCATGGTCAATTATTTCCCAAGATAGCGATGGGGACATATTTTTCCGTTGTAGTTCCCATACATGTTTAGAGAGTTCTGACGCAGTGACCTTGTCCTCATTTCTGAAGGTGTGGTTATGCTCATACCATCTCTCTTTAAAGGTGTTAGCTGTTAGCCCAATATAGTGTTTACCCTTGTCATTTTCGTCAGCTTTAACTTGGCATTTGTAAATAACACTTTCTTCGAGACAGTTTCCACTCAGGGGGCACAAATCCTTTTTCTGGCAATTACACGTCTTTTTGTTCGGCGGCTCAGCTTGGGGGCCGTCCAATATCTTTTTGTTGTGTGCAGAGATGATGCTCGACATATTGGGTAGGCACCTGTAGCTCACCTTTAAATTATTCCGGTTAAAGAGTTTGTGAAGCCTGTGTTTTTTCGGGAAATTTCTTGTGACGGTGTTAAGGAATTTCTTGGGGACATTTGTTTAAACGTTAGCGCTATATGGTGGGTTGAACCAAATAATGTTGCGAGATCGTGTTGTTTTTGTCTTGGCTGTTTTTTTGGTGAACTTCATCTTATCTTTGTACCCACTTGACTTTAGAGCGTTATTGTACGTTGGTGCTGCGCGGTCAAAAACATTTTTGTTGGAATAAATGCTGCTTATTCTGTCCGAAATCATTGTAGGAATACGTCTGATGATGTTTGGTGGGTGGTTTGAATGTGCGTTAATGTAAATAGGTTGGTTATTGGAAACGGTTGGTATGTTCCATTTGTAAGGTTGAGTGTGATGTCCAAAAAGTTGACGATTTTCAAATTTGTGTCGATTGTGATTTTAAGTGAGAATTTCTCCCTGAAGATTTTGACGAATTCCTTTCTGATTCTTTCTGATTTTGGTCCGTCGATGTTTTCGAAACAGCATAAACCGTCATCTCTATACAAACCATTCGTTTTAGTGCCATACAGTTCTCCAAGGTGGTATAGAATGTAGAGACCGACCATTTCACAGATTTCTGCTCCGTCAAAACTACCCATAGATACGTCAAAATTGGGGTCTCCAGTCTTTTTTGTCCAATGTTGGTTTTTTGTGAATAATAAGGATTTTCTCGAGTGCATGATTATCTTCTGTTGTTCTGATGATATGTTTGTGTACTGCATTGCGTGTGCTAATGATATTTCGAGTAGAGTTTTTGTAATGGATGGGTAGAACTCTTCGATATCAAATTGAATAAACGTGCATTTATCTTTATTTTTGATATTTTCAAACCATTCTATTACATCAATGGTGTTATGCCACTGGTTGACTTGAGTGCTCTCTCGGACGATTTTATTGATGTTTTCGATAATCACCTTGCTCACTTTTCCTAACTCCGGCTTGGCTGGGTTGATTAATCGACATTTTGGGCGGTTAAAGAAATCTTCGTTGTGATCTTTGAGTGTTATAAATGCTTTCGATTGGGCAAGGCATTCTACTTTTTCAGATAGGTCAAGGTCTTCTGCGATCGATTTTGCTTCCATGTTGATACGGTGATATCTCTTGTGGTCTGTCTTTTTGTAGGTTTTAGTGATATTTTCATAATATAGCTTGTCATGATAATGATTTATTTCAATATGATGATATCACCAACTGGTCAGATACAGAACTTTTCTCAAGTATTTGTAATCCAGAAATACAATCAACATCAAGGATGTACATAACAATTTTTTTCCTAGTTATGCTCTTTTAAAAATATTCTTTGTTATATGCTTGAAGAATTTCTCCATGTTTTTGTTACAGGTGGTACATAAAATTCATATGACACATATTTGTCATTGTACAATAATGAGATCGTTAATGCAGATGATGATTTAAACCAAGCTATCGAAAATAGCTTAAAGGAACTCAATCATCAGCAAAATGAAAACCCCACTATTTTACTACAGCGTTTTATAAACGACAATCTGCTTGAGCATGAAGAGCCATTGAATGTCATTATAAACCGACAGGCCGTGTATAAATCAAGTTTACGGGCAATGAAGAGAGATTCATTTTCGTACTTTAAACCTTTGAACATCCACTTCTGTGGTGAAGAAGCTTTAGATCAAGTTGGACCATGCAGAGAATATTTTAGGCTGCTCATGAGAGAAATCAGTGAAAGTCAGTTATTTACATCTTGTTGGTTTTCGCATAATACAGCCGCCCTTCAAAGTAGTGATTATGAACTTGCTGGCAGGATCACTGCTTGGAGCATTTTGCAGGGTGGACCTGGCCTTGGTAAATTGAGTGTTGACCTGTTTGCTTTATTGACTGATGCACCCTTTGATGTTCAAAGTATTATCTTAGTTGCAGAACCACAGTTTCAAGTTCTTTTGTCTGCACTTTATGATTGCAAGTCAAACAAGATGCCCTTACGGGCAGAAAGATTTCTGCAAAATCTGTTGAAGCATGAAAAATGAAAAATGTTATGACATTTATGAAATTCGACAAAAAAATGTCGATCTAAGTGGGTTCGAACCACCAACCTTTCGGTTAACAGCCGAGTAACTAGCCAACTGCGCCACAGAAACTACATGTATCTGTAATGTAAAAACCGCTAGGTTTAGACAGTAACAAAAAAACGGAGGAGAGAAACCAAAGCCGGTTGTAATGTAATTCTTGCTTTTGCAAAAATCCAAAATCGAAATATTTTATGACATATTTAAAAATTCGAAAAAGACTTCAGAACATCTACATGGGGTCGAACCACCGATCCTTCGGTTAACAGTTGACTATACTAACCAACTGTGCCACGGAAGCCATGAACGTCAGTATAGATATAAACAAGAGCCAGATGGCGCAAAACGGTAACAGCAAAAGTACTTGCCACAAGAATACTTTCTAAATTTTACTTAAAGTTCTTAAAAGTTCTGTAAACGTTATTTCTTGAAATATCTTACTGGTGGAAAACAGGCATAAACGATAATAATGTTTAAAATTACTAACTCGTGTAAATAGGGCCTAATTGTAGCACACCAGCAATTTAATTTACTAGCCGCCAAGGCGGCGTCGCTCGCCGCCCATGTCCACCTGCTCTGTATCACTGTATCAATAAACGTCAAATTTCCTTATAAACGGCTCGTACAACTTGTGTTCAACCAGAAGCAGATTCGAAGTCACAACGTCTGGTAAAACCAATCTTTTATCAATACACTGAAAACGTATAGAGAGAAAACTTCAACTTGTTATTAACTTTTCTTTTAAAAAAGTTACGCGTTCTAACATGGGTGCTATCAAACGTAAGGGGGAAATGGTTTCTCTTCTTAAAAAGATCACACGGGAGGAGAGAAAAAAGGCACGTGCTAAATGAATGAAATGAATAAAAAAAAAACGTTCGATCTGATTAAAATAGATTAAAAGAAATCGATTAAAACAAATTAAGACAACTATTATGACAAAAGCAAAAAAAAATATTTTGTATCATGATACTCTCTTTTTACCTATCGGTTTTTAAACATTTTGATTGCTCGAAAAAATGTTCACCCGTCTCAGGCAGTCAGGCAAGGATACGTTAGGATACACTGGTAAACCGCACATGCTGCCACGTTCTGCCACTGCTGCTTTATGTCCAAAACGTTTAATCAGTTAGTTTCTTTGTATTTAGTTGACGTATTGTTTTCAAAGCCAAGTCAACGTGGAATATAAAACTAACAACAGGGATATGTTATAACAATAATAATAAAAACAAAACGTTATTCCTATTAGTTCATCTGCCAAAAAAAGTCACGTTCGATTGGGATTGCGATGTATTTGCTCTGAACTCACGTCGCACACAAAAAAAGAAATAATTTCGCTCACAACTCAATCTACCATCTTGCGTGACTTACAAACAAACAAACAAACAGATAGACAGACAGACAGACAGACAGAGAATCGGCTATTAATATATAGACTAGCCGCCAAGGCGGCGTCGCTCGCCGCCCATGTCCACTGTCCGTATATCACTGTATCAATAAACGTAAAATTTCCTTATAAACGGCTCGTACCACTTGTGTTCAACCAGAAGCAGATTCGAAGTCACAACCTCTGGTAAAACCAATCTTTTATCAGTGTAGCAATACACTCAAAACGTATAGAGAGAAAACTTCAACTTTTTATTAACTTTTGTTTTTAAAAAAATACGCGCTCTAACATGGGTGCTATCAAGCGTAAGGGGGAAATGGTTTCTCTTCTTCAAAAGATCACACGGGAGGAGAGAAAAAAAGGCACGTGCTAAATGAATAAAGTGAATAAAAAAAAACGTTCGATCTGACTAAAATAGATTAAAAGAAATCGATTAAAACAAATTACAACTATTATGACAAAAGCAAAAAAAAAAAAAAATTTTGTTTTTTGTTTTGTTTTTTCTTTTTTTACCTATCGGTTTTTAAACATTTTGATTGCTCGAAAATATGTTCACCCGTCTCAGACAGTCAGGCAAGGATACGTTAGGATGCACTGGTAAACCGCACATGCTGCCACGTTCTGCCAAGGCTGCTTTTTGTCCAAAATGTTTTATCAGTTAGTTTCTTTGTATTTAGTTGATGTATTGTTTTCAAAGCCAAGTCAACGTGGAATATAAAACTAACAAAATAATAAAAACGAAACGTTATTCCTATTAGTTCATCAGCCAAAAAATGTCACGCTCGATTGGGGTTGCAATGTATTTGCTTCGAACTAACGTCGCACACAAAAAAAGAAATAATTTTGCTCACAACTCAATCTACCATTTTGCGTGACTTACAAACAAACAAACAAACAGACAGACGGAGAATCGGCTATTAATATATAGACTAGCCGCCAAGGCGGCGTCGCTCGCCGCCGATGTTCACATGCTCTGTATCACTGTATCAATAAACGTCAAATTTCCTTATAAACGGCTCGTACAACTTGTGTTCAACCAGAAGCATATTCGAAGTCACAACCTCTGATAAAACCAATCTTTTATCAGTGTAACAATACACTCAAAATGTAGAGAGAGAAAACTTCAACTTTTTATTAGCTTTTGTTTTAAAAAAGTTACCCACTCTAACATGGGTGCTATCAAATGTAAGGAAGAAATAGTTTCTCTTCTTAAAAACATCACGACGGAGGAGAGAAAAAAGGCACGTACTAATTGAATAAATAGAATAAAAAACGTTCGATCAGAACGCTTAACAATTAAAAGAAGAAATTAATTTGTTAAAAGAAAAGCAAAAAAAAAAAAAAAAACAAAAAAAATTTGTTTTGATATAATACTCTTTTTTTACCTATCGGTTTTTAAACATTTTGATTGCTCAAATAAAAAGTTCACCCGTCTCAGACAGTCAGGCAAGAGATAGTGGCAAACCGCACATGCTGCCACGTTCTGCCACTGCTGCTTTTTGTCCAAAATGTTTAATCAGTTAGTTTCTTTGTATTTAGTTGATGTACTGTTTTCAAAGCCAAGTCAACGTGGAATATAAAACTAACAATAATGATAAAAACAAAACGTTATTCCTATTAGTTCATCACCCAAAAAAAGTCACGTTCGATTGGGGTTGCAATGTATTTGTTTCGAACTCACGTCGCGCACAAAAAAAGAAATAATTTCGCTCACAACTCAATCTACCATTTTGCGTGACTTACAAACAAACAAACAAACAGACAGACGGAGAATCGGCTATTAATATATAGATTAGACTAAAGAATTATACATGCATGAAAAATACTCGTTTCTTCGAAAAACACATGTATGTTTGAAATATAATTTCTTGAAACCGAAAATGAATTCGAACAGATAACTTCCTTTTTTTTAACTCGATTTTAGAAAACCTGATGTTCAAAGACAGAACAGATAGCTAACAAACGTAGAAAGTAATAAGAAAGTCTGATCTGTGCTTTACTGACACGAAAAACATATCTATTTTCAAGTGCCAAAGTACATTGAATCAGTACCATAAGTAACTAAAAGTCCCAGTTTTATGTAGACCTATTTGATTAATATCTATTCCTTCATCAATTAAGTGATAAAATATCAAAGAAAACGTACTTTCTACCTTAATTAGTTCTTTTGACTCTTCTGTTTACAAAACGTTGAGAACTTCTTTTTAGTTAGAAAAGAATGATCACAGTCCAAGATAATTATAAGTTTCTTCTATATATTTTCCGTTTTCACCTTAAAATATGTATATCTTCTTTAAAATCCATTTAATAGTGATCAAAGAAACTTTTGTAAATATTTCGCTGACATGCAATGCACGGTGCTTTGGTTTCATGTAAATGCACGCACGAAATTTCAAAAAACCGCTAGGTTTGGACAGTATGAAAAAGAAAAACCAAAGCCGGCTGTAAGGTATTTCTTGCTTTCGCAGAAATTCAATGAACATTTTGAAAAATTCAAGGAAAATTATGGTGACTCTATAGCAGATAGTGGTTACCCTGGAATATACACTGCTAACTTCCAAGATAAAGATGTTGTTTTGAAGGTCATACTCAAACAAGAATTTGTCTATAAGGTTTATGCTGAAATTCAGCAATTTTTTGATGGGATGAATGAAATTGAAAAGTTAGGTGATATGACTAAAACACATACTGAGCTATCTAAAATTATACTTGGTAAATCAAATAACCCATTAACATTTACATATTTCAAATCCATTTGTCAGGTGAACTATTCAGAAGATGGAACCAACGGAAGGTTATTAGAAAATAACGTTAACTACTACTTTGAAAAGATTTTGCTAGATATTTTTAAAGGACAGTTGCTACTCACTTTTATTACTGGTGCAGATCAGGTACCAGCGCTTGGATTTCTGGAACCAATAAAAATTTGCTTTTATGATTTTGAGGATGGTATGAAACGACTACCATACGCTTCCACTTGCTCATTGGCTATTTATCTACCTCGACAAGTGAAAGATGAAAAAGAGCTTTCAGAGTTACTTGTTACTTGTCTTTATTGGAGAGTGTTGGCTTTAGAAAATGTTAAGAACTAGTTTTTTATCCAGTGTTTATCTATTTACATTTTTTACATTTTGTGTTTTTGTTTATTTGTGAAAAAAGAGTATATACCATGAAAGTGTACCATGAAGTTGAACTGTTAAGAGCTAGTTTTGTTTTATTTCTTCAATCGTTAGTTGATTAGTTAATTGGTTTGAAAAGTTTGTTTGTTTGTTTTCACTTTTCATTAGTCTTCTGTTAATAACTTCTGTTACACATTGTTTTAGTTTTATATTACAGTAAAACTCCTAATATATAGTTTATGAAAACACTTTCAGACCATGAAAACTTTATGGTCAAAATCCTGATAAATTAGTTGGACTTAGTGAGCAATTGATCCAAGATCATGCATTCTTTTAAACGCTTTTATAAGGATTTTTACTGAGAGGTTTGGCGGTCTAAAAATGTTACAAAAATACTTTCTGAGAGCATTAACATAATTTGTGAATTCAATTTATATTACCAAGGGGATTATTTGAACGCTTTTCTTTTATGGTTAGATTGCTAACACTCTCCTACACAAATTTCGACATACCTCTAGATCCGCCACTGTAGATGTTAGTATTTTTACTTGACTATATTTTTACTTGACTATATTTATGCTTTCGAAAAAAGAAAGAGGTTAATCTTGACGTTTATGCAGAAATCGTGTAACAGAGTAAGTTGAAAATAAATAACATGGAACATTTATAGTAGAAAGAAACCTCAGATATTTTTTTCCCTAACACTAGATTAGCCTTTGATTGCATTTTTCTTCTACATTAAAAGAAATGTTGCAAATTCCGTTACAAGATGCCTCTTTCAAACAATTAAACATTGATAAAGAATCTTCATAATTCGATGCGTCTTCTAACCCTAAGGTATCCTGAACATATTTTAAATACTCTTGATATATATTTTCTTCTGCATCGACAGAAATATACGAGCTAACCCTGTTAAGTTCATGTTGAGGAACCTTTAATTTCAAGTTTTCTTCACCATCACTGCAATCAGGCAGGGAAAAAAGAGTATCAGGCCTTCCAGAAATAGTGCCAAAGCGAGATTTGCGTATTTTGTGAGTGTTCCACAAGTTTTTTAATGGTATCCAAATCTTTTTGTATGATATTAGAAAAACAATACCATAGGCATTCTTTTTCAAATTATACACTCAAATCAATAATCTCATTCGACTCCAAGTCAAGAAAAAAATTTCTCCACCAGCTGCCTCTTGATCTCATGAAATGAGACCACCAATTCTCAATTCGCTGATTTCTAGGCGATGATACATACTTATGTGCATTTGTATCATTCCAAAAAAAATGAATGTATTGAAGCAGCCAGGCTATTTTCTGTTCCCAAGTCAGTTATCAATTTTACTGGGCAACCATCAAATTCTTTTACCGCGTTTAGAAATTGGTTTGCGATCTTGTGAGGGCAATTATTTGAGCGTAAAACGACTAGCCAAAGAAGTTTTCCACTATACCCATCTATAGCGGCATGTATAGGAAAACCGAATGGCTTCAATTTATCATGGCCGTCCATATGCCATGCATAATTTGGGCCTGGATTGCTGTAAATTCTGCGACGAAGTCGATGCTTGCGCCTAGTTTCACATCCAAGTGGATCAATTTCTTTAAGTAGATTTTGTACGATATAACGAGGAATATGTAGCCCGTTGATTTGTAATGAATGCCAGACCGTTCTATAGCCATCAGATGATCCTGGACCTGACACATGATCACGAATCATCGCACGTGCTCTTTGCAATGATTGTATGGGTAGATCAGTACTTGTTCTCCGAAAAAGACCGTATGTCTTCAAACGGCGCAATAAGGTGCTTTTACTTATTTCATACTTGTGACAATATTTCAAAAAATCTAAAATCTAAAATATATTCGTATCCATGATCAAAGTAATATGTAATCCACTGTTTTTCATCAAATTCATCGTCGGATTCACTGCAGTCATTCATCTACAATGCAGGGGCGGATTTAGGCTGGTGTACTGGTGTACTTACACCAGTGAAATTCGGTCATCATTATTTAGTTGGAGCATTGATACTGAAGTAGGGAATTATTATTCCTTCAAAATTAATGTAGTTTTCAGTCTGACACTTTCTTTTTTTTCTTCTTAACTGCGAAAGATTTTTTTCGACTTGCGATGCGATATTTTCGCCGACGGAATTTATTTCGGACGAGAATTTTATTTTTGATTTATTTGGCTCGCATATAACAAGTATGAAATGGGGTGCCGCTTCGGAAAATACATGTCCAGAAGGTCGGTTGCCGGCATTGCTTTTTACACTACTCGAGTGGTGTAAAGATGCGGAGTTCTAGGGGAAGTTTTTAGATCTGTCTGACTGGTGTAAGCTCGACTGGTGTAAATGGACAAGTGTACGGCATGACGATCAAAATAATTATATACCCTCTAGCGAAGCGAACAGAAACCCAGTTTCATCATGGCAGTGTGACATGTATGCTGGAGAGCTAGAAGGAGAAAGTCCAAAACTGGAGACTGGTTGTTCGATGGACATCTTGCATTATATTTCTTGCTTTGGGAAAATTAATTCAAAAACATGTATGTAAAAAATTTATATAGATGAAACTCATATCATTTTTATGTATACTTCCAAGTTTTTTTTTACAGCAGTAGTCTTTTGTCTTCTTTTCACGTTTATGCTGAAAGATAACATATGCATGCAGAACCTTTTAATGTTATTGTGAAATATTTCAAAATAATTATAATAAGTTAAATGGTTTTGTATTATTTTTTACCGGTAATAAGAACACAGTTTTCTAGCTTTTTTACATACAAATTTTTTAGTCTGAGGTTAAGAAGAGAAGAAACCAAAAGTGAATTACTTTCTATATAGCCACATATTTTGTTTTAAAGATCTGCTGCATTGTAGCCTTTTATTTATTATGGATTGTTGCACTTCCTTTTAACTTGTATCTACCATTGAAACATATGAAACTACCAATTCGAAAATCATTTAGCCAGCTAAGCTGATAATCAGTTTTGGAATGAAGAAGGAGAAACTTTAACATCAGAATGACTTTTTATTATGCATATATGAAATCTTTGCGGTAATAGGTGGGTTTTTAAACAAATTTTTTTTTATTGTTTATTTTCCTGTTTTCTAAATTGGTTATAAATCTTTTATTATTTTTTTAGTTTCTTTACCATCATGATTAATCATATCTCAGTTGCCGATGATTGTTTTGAAAACATTATGGAGACTGGCAGTTCATAGCATTAAATGTACACAGACAAACTTGTAGGAGTACTCACAGTATTATACAGTGGTGATTCTGGGACTGTAGTGATCATTTTCTTGTGACTTAAAGATACTGAATTATTATAAACTGGACTGAGGTTTGCAGAGTGCTGATGTCGGTGGGAACCCTCATTAAAGCAATAAAAAGAAAGTTTAGAAACTAGCAGTTGACAACATCGAAATCGCAAAGAAACTCCCAAAACAATTTCTAAATGGATAATTGCTGACTTATGTTTTCTCACAGCCTTCATAAAAGTTCATGAATTATTTTTAAATATCTAGAAATGTATAATTTTTTTCATTCAATTCATATTTATCTTTTTTGTCACAATTCAGATAAACTACTCTCCTTCTCTTTATTCAAATCTGAATATTTTTACAGGATAAAAACTGTCAGTAAAATCTATTTTTATAAATTTTTGACAAACATCTCCCCAAGTCTATGTTTTGATAAGCTGCCTTTGCTGCTTATACAAATGTTGAATCAATTCCTTATGGTAATAATTTTATTTTTGCTGGAAACTGCAGAATATGCAGTGCTTCAGTGTTGCATAATTTTTGTCCTTTTGTTGCATCACATACTGGTATATGCATTAGCATTATTTAATATTCAGAAATAAAATACTTTCTGTATTTCTCAAATGATTGACAGGCAGCCAGCTCCTTTGAATATTTTTTGATAAATGAGCTGGTTTCCTGATCAATCAATTGCTTATTGATATTTGATATTTCATAATGTATTAAATAATTTGAATTTGGGAATTTAAATATAGTCCTTCTTGATCTTTATGACCAATCTTAATCCTTGGTTTTACTTTTTATGTTTACAATTCGAAGTTTTTCAACCTTCTGGATGTATTTTTACTGTTTCACTTCTTTCAGTTACTTTGTATATACTGTCAATGTACCATGACCACATGGGAGAAAACAATAGTGCTTGGACCTGTTATAGTTCATATTAATGTAAAAAGGGCTCTAGACTATTTTAAGCGCTATTTAATTTTAAGTCGAAATTTACACCAGTCAAAAAAAATCCTAAATCCGCCCCTGCAATGAACATTCAGTATAACAGGAACGAAATTAAATCTTATGTTAGTGTAAGTAAGAAATAAATAATATTATTATAAGATAAAAAGCTTTCCTCTTCCTTTCTTCGTATATATAAACAAGATTCGCAAAAATGCGACTATATATTTCCCCAAAGTTGCAAACATTTTATCAATTATTGTGTGTACATTGATAACAAGAAAAATGCATCATTAAATAATTACAGTGGTATATCTGCTATCAAACTGATCATGTTCAGATAAAAACGCTGTCCATACCAATCATGGTGGATTTGAACTTAATAGTACAATGAAATGAAGATGTACATGGTCAAATGATAAGATTTTTCTGAATTTTTAATGAGTTAAAAAGTGACTTAGAAGTTACTATGGACATAAATACTATAAGCTAAATACAATAAGACCTAAATGCGACTAATATCTCCCCTTAAACAACTGAATAGTCTTTTTGCAGAACAATCTGTAAGGCAATTTCGTCATAATAAACATATGATCATTATTCATGCTGAAGACAAGCTTCCTTTAAACCATAAAATCACAGGACAAATGTAATTCAACAGAACACTTGCTTTAACTCAGATGGAACTATCTTACAAAATTATAAAATCAAATTTGTATAAAGGTTTACAAAAGAAGAAAAGAAAATTGTCAAACTTTTGGGGTAGGCTTTTTAAGCAAGTAACTATCAAAAGCAATCAAAAACCAATTTATAAAATTAAATTCAAGTATTCAAAATAAACACCTGATTCAAAAAAATATGCTCACATCATAATATATCACTATCATAATATGTCATACATATTATATAATGTAATAAAAATGACTTCCGTAAATCCCAAATGAAAATTTTGGTAGTGACAATATATATACATTCATCTCTTTTTCTTTGAGTTTTACTTTTTGTTGGTTATCGTCGTTAATTGACATTGGCAACTCTAGCACGCCGTTTTCTGAAAACATAACGGAAGGAAAACACAAGGCCAGTCTCGGCGGCGTCGACATGATTCATTGTGTACCCCCTGCGAAGCCTCTACGCACACCATATTATTTTCCGCCAACTCCGCATCACTTCAAAGTGAATAAAAAAACATAGAGTGAGGTGACTTTCCGTATTTTTGACTGGGTGTTCTGTTAATGTTTAAGACGACATCGAACAGTAGTTTCCTGCTAATATCTTTTTTTAGCAAACGTTTCGACTTTGTCAACTCTATTTTTAACCTACGTATTTTTTGTTCAACAACGAAAGCGTGCCCTCCGTTCTTCTTTGTCGAGAACATCTCCACGTTGAATTCTTCGTTCAATGCTTTTATTTCGTTCTGATAAAATTCCAGATCTGTCACAGAGGAGCATTGGTGCTTTCTGTCTTCTATATTTATCCACCTCTGTGTAAAAGCCTTTCATCCTTTTTGCTAGCGACGATTTTTTTAATCATTCTGTACGCGAACGTACGTGATTGATTCTGCTACGTTCCTCTTGCATTGGCTAGTTTTCACGATTCACAACGTCCACCAACTCCCTGTGATGCCGTTGTTGAAGTTCCGCAATTTCACGCTCCCTCGCGATTCTATTTTTCATCGTTTTCTTTCAACGACGCGTTTTGAAACGATATCGTCGCGGTTAACTCTTCAATTTGTTTAAGCGACAAATTCTGCACTTCATTCATCGAAGCAATGTGTTCCAAGCTAGGTTGTGTTTGAGATTCTGGATATTAAATCTTATCGTCTTCATCGTCTTTTGCGAAATATCTTATCACTTGCTGCTCCATCGGTTCCACATTTGTGCTTACGCTTAATAACCCGTCGGCATAATCATTGTCATTGTCATCATTGAAACGATAATATTTTTTGACGTGATTTAGAGTCGCCTCTTCTGTTGTTTTTGTCGTGTTGGACACCATGTTAATGGAAGGATTCAAACAAACTTCTGCGGTTAATAAGAATGGAGGAGGGTGATTATTTCCATCTCCAATGTACTTGTCTTTTCGGAAAAATTCTCTCGTGTAATTAATTAACACGCAGAATGATGTCGCGTAACTGTTGTTAAAGACCAATGACGCGTTGTAAATTGTATGAACAGTTGAGTTCATTAGCCACTCCTTCATTGTGAAAACTGATACTTCGCTGTCGTCAATCGCGAATACTAATCGCGCGATTATGTGGAAACTCAAGTAATACAAATACCTCGGTTCGTCTTTACGTTCGTTGTACAATATAAGGAAACTTGGTAACGAAGCATACCCAAACTCACTGGCGTCAATGGGTGAATATTTTTGACTGAACTTTGCAAACGTGTATTCATTCACGCTGAGAAAAACTAAAATAGACACGGACGTTTGCCCGTATTCTTGACTATACTCGTCGTCTGAAATCATATTAATGAAACGTTCCAAAACTGCTGCCCAGGAAGACGGAGAAAGGTGTCTTGTTTGGCTCATATACTTTACCACTTTCAGACTCCAGCAACATCCTATTCATAGGTTGAAAAATCGACGTGAATTGTTTAACGCACGTCGTCAACATTCTCTCGAACGTTAATGATAACCCTATAATTATCCTGTCTTCTCCTAACAGTGACTTCGAGCGCATTTTTTGCATCTTTAACATTTGAGAAAGGAATTCTGTCCACGTGACATTTTGCATACTCGTTAAGAAACTCGCCTCTGTCTCGTGTCGATAGTTGATGAAGAGGTCAGTGCGATTGGTAGTTCTCAAGTAATTGTTTATGTATCCAAAGACGTATCGCATGTGGAAGAATTTCCCGTACTTTTCACTTTCGTCAATGCCTCGACTCACCGATAACCATTCTGGGTAGTTTGTAAGCTCAAAGTTTGTAGACATCCGTGGACAGGCCAAGGAGCGTGAAAACTAAGGGTTATTTGTAGATATTTTAATTTGAAATTTTAAAATAAAATGTGATATTATAACAAATTTATGTGTTGGAATTGCGTCGAAAAATACGCTTATGCTTTTTCTTCTCACTCGCAGAAAAGTAGGTTAGGTGAACCTCCCCCCAACCATAATTTATAGAATTCAACTGGATTCGAAAGATTCATAGCTCTATTGTTCTATGTTATTGCTAGACATTTTTGTGCATGTTTAATTACAAGCCTGCACAAAAAAGAAGAAGATGTTTTTAAAGCAGGCGAAAAGAACGAAAAAATGTGATAACTGATCATTTTAATATTTTAAAGATTTTGTATTATTATCTAACGAGACCAAAACATAACATTGACCGTTTTTTCCATTTGGTACACCTTAAAATAGAGTTCATTTGAGTAAAAAAATACCATCTTACACTCTGGAAAGTGAGTCAAAAATGAGACTGGTGTTTGTTTTTTTTTCTTTACGACAATATACAAGAGACTTAAAACTTCTAAAAATGCATGTTTTTAAAATGCCTGGGGAAAATTGCTGCGTTGTTGGCTGTGGAAGTAACAGAAGGACTCAAGGCATTGGTACATTTAAATTACTGAGTTAAAAGTTTCGTACAGAATGGTGTGATAAGTGGTTGAAAAAGTTGACGAAATAAATTTCTCTCCGTAGTTTTGGTCAATAAAATCTAAAATCAAATCCACCTGTGCGAAATGCATCCCCTTCTTCCGTGATTTACCCCCGGTTGAGTGTGAGTATGCACATCGACTTCTACATTATACCAGGGAGGTAGATAAAATATTTTTTCTACCTGCATGATTATATAGAAACTTTATTCTATTCATTTGTAGTCGAATCAAATTAATCTCAAAAGTGGAACCCGCGAAAATAACCTGCAAACGGGGCCATAGTGTTAATACAGTCAAAGGAGAGAAGGACGGGTAAATTTAACTGCAATCAATATATTTGATACATATAAACATAATGTAAAAATACAACAAAACCGAACATGTTTTGTCGCATATTCAGCATACTTTTTCGGTTGTTGTGAAGTTGATATTTGTATATATTTGTGATAAACATCTCATTTTTCAGCATCATCATAGATTTTTTATGTGATTCTGTTGTTTCTAAAACTCTACCTCCATGTTTATATCCATCAGTTTCATTTAAAATATCTAATAGGTACATCGAATCTTGAATTATCTTGTTCAACTGAAATTTTATTTGATACATCATGTTTTTTTTCAACTTGTGCAGCTTCAATCCACCATCACTCTTAGACTTTTTATCACAAATATCACATGTTTTTCATTATCCACCTACAAAGGAATAGAGTTTTTTCAGAACATAAAAATAAATAATCACATGAAAAAAATGAAACTTCTCCTTATTCTTTTCGTGCCATAAAAATAATGATAATAGAATTTATAAGAATAATTAACTGCTTAGATTAAGTTTCTAATGCTACTTAGGTATATAATATATATTTTGTTATGTATGTATGTTTTATTTTCGACGATAACCCTCTGCAGCTGTGACACAACACACACGCCACATAATAAATGTATAGCGATTTTCTTTTGTTTGACTAAAGCTTGAAAATGTACATAAAAAGTATTATAATTTAACTTACACAACTACAGATGGTATTTATTTCTTCTTCCAATTCAAAATCTTCATCTATTAAGCCCAAAATAACTTCAAAATCATCATCCAAAGGGAAATACTCCACTACTTGTATACTGTTTTCCGTCATTTTAATAACATGTGTGCAGGCTTATTCCAATCTCCCTATGTTTTCAACATTGAAAAAAATCTTAAATGCGCGCCTTTGATCTCGCCGACTCTTTCAAAACCAGTTGAATTCTATAAACTGTGTCCCAGTCATGCTGGGTCATGCTTTAAAATGTTCAGTCTTGGGGGGTGAACGCTTATATAAATTGACAACTCTAAATTCGTTGAACTATGCATTGCCAAAAGGTAAAATCTGCATACCGTATTCTCTCTAACTAGCGCCCCTCTCTAGCAAGCGCCCCTCTCCAATAAGCGCCCGGGCGCTTATAAAGTGACTAGACATTACTCAGAAATTTATAAGAGCCCGGGCGGTAATTAGAACTTTGAACCAAACACGAATATTCTGTATAGAAACGGAAGGCTATGTTTTTGTGATGTCTAAATTTAAGTTATAAGTACAAAATCTTATTTCGTTGCCATGAAAAATACAGTTGCTTTTACTCTTTAATGATAAAAAGCAATGCCTCGTTCACAGCTAGCATGACCATTTCAAAATGTTTTTATAAGCGCCCCTCCCTAATAAGCGCCCCCCTAATTTCCAAAAATTTTTTATAAGCGCCCGGGCGCTTATTAGAGAGAATCGGTATTTGAAACTTATAAATGTTTCAGAACTTTAAATTACCTTATCGGTCCTTATTACACCGCCCTTAAATGGCGTTATTTTTTGAGTGGCGATATTAGGGCCGGCGTTAGAGGTCTCTGAAATTATTACGCCTTTCATAATAAGACCATTAGCATGTATTTTACACTTATCAATTTTTATGCAAAAAGTTTGTCAGGGGTAGAAGCAGACAAGAGACAACTAAACAAATGAAATGGTTATATAAGTATGACACAATAACTAGCAGCAAATATTTACATCTGAAATTTAGGATTAAATACTAAGAAACCGCACATATTATCTAAAATTAGTAGCATTAAAACCTTAAATATGAAGTAACAATTCCACGCAAAATGCTAAAAGTAAACGACCCTTTCTAAACTTTTCATTCTATGTTTTTAAAGTGAAATTAATTTCAATTTAAGGCTCAAATAAAGAAACTGCCCAAATGAAAATATGAGTTTGGCAAAATACCTTAAATGAAGAAATTTTGGTGCACAGTCAATTCGATTTATTTGGCGCAGGTTTGATTTTGCGCAGCCAAGATTATTTTAAATTTGGCGCAATTCGGACTTTTTGCTCAAAATTTACACTAATTTTAGACTATTTTTATGTTTTTCGAAAAAAAGATTTATATATTTGGCACAGCTCACTGTCAATTTGGTGCAGTTTTATTTTGGTGCATTTTTTTTGCGTCAAAACTATTTATGAACTATATGTCTATATGAAGCGAAAGAGAAAAAATTCAGTTTTAAATTTTCATATTTCTTAAGGATAGTCCATACCCTCCTAAGCATGATTTTTTCTTATTAAAAGTATATATTTTCTGAATCCTTTTTTAATTATCTGTCTAATGAGCCATATTTTGTTTATTAAAAATGAAAAGGACAGGAATTAGAAGAAAAAAAGTAAAATTTAGAACGCATTGAATTAAAAAGTTCCAACTCCCCTCCATTACACTTTTTTTCAAACAAATTGCACTTTTGAAATCCATGATCATTTGTCGAAAAAAGTTTGCCACAGTTTTTTTTAAAACTCATTACTTCCAAAAATATAAAGCTCTTTGTTCATGACCCTATAAAAACGTTGATTCTTTAACTTCAACTCTCCCTCACGGGGCGAATTTTGATTCTTTTCAAAATATGTGGCAAACTTTTTTGCGCAAAGGCCAACTGAACAAAATGAAAAAAACTGCATGGTTATATCTCGTTCACAAGGGGAGTTGGAACTCTTTAAATGTTGGTCATCAAGCTAAAATTACTTTCAGAGAAAATCACATTTAAAGATTTTTTCTTCTTCCATAGCTTGTGTAAACAAAATTGAATAGCGATCAAATTCTATTGTGAATGTGAGATGTTGGAATGTATGAAAAGTTAAAAAGGTAGAAAACTATCTCATTGAATAATGATAGTGTGTATAATTATAAAGAAAACCACCTGGTTTAAATATTGAATACGAAAAGTAAACAAAGCCGAAAAAGTATGTATGGCGTCATGCATGTGCGTATATTCTCTTTGATAGAAAAATCAAAGTTAATTACTTGTGTAAACAAAGATTTTTGCCTTTTGGTTTTTGCTAATAACTCCATAATTATTTTGAATTTTAAAATTCTGATTGCAGAATCTGTTTTTAAATAAAAAATTGAAAGGAAATATTGAAAAACATTTTTTTTCAAAAAAATTCACCTCGGAGGGTATGGACTATCCTTAAATGCTGAACAGAAGATAACTTAACAAAATGATTAGGAAAAAAACTAAGCAAAGCTGCACGGACACAAACCTTTATAAACTTTAAATAAAATAACAACAAAGCAAAACAAAATATGAAGCAAGAATAAACAATGTATACTGGATTAACAGAAAAATAAAAATAGCAAAACATACTGTATCTGTGAAAGCTGTAAAATAAACTACAATCCCGGACAAAATATTGTGGCAAAAGCATGAAATTCACATCATGAGGCCCCCCTTCCCCCACCATCAATGTTATCAATGTTTGTTGGAACCTCTGGCTGGACACAACTCAAAACATTGATGCTGGGGGAGGGGGTATTTGAATTTTTCATGAAAAACATCAGTTTTGCCACAATTTTTGTCCGGGATTGTAGAGCTAGAGACTAAACATTTTTCACGGAACTTCTCATGTAGAGATTTACATTCTCTTTTGGCTCCTTTAAATACAATAAAGGGCTTCAATCTAGTCCCATCTGCTTTCCCAGCTAAACAAACGGAAACACGTACTTTATCATGGCCAGTTGATTTCATGTTAACTTCTCGTGACCCAGTTTTCTCTACTGTAGTGTTGGACACCATGTCGTTCCAAACAGGTGTTTCATCCATGGCAATAATATCAGTGTCATGGAAACTGAATTGCTTTTGGAGACGGCGGAAGTGCATTACGTATGCTACGATACGATCAACCATGTAAGCGGGATCCTTCTGAGCAGTAGTAGTCTTCCTTCGAAGAGAGAACCCATGCTTTCGCGTAAACTTTTCGCACCATCCTCGACTCGCGAGGAATGTATCTTTGAGAGCAGGGTCTTCATTTTTCTCATCAAAAATGGCTTTTGCTTTACACATAATCATTTTCCTGCTAACATATAACATTCGGCTTCGTTTTTCATATATCCAGTGTACTAAGTCTTCTTCCAAGTCTGGGTCAATACACTTTCTTCCTCCTCCATCAAAACGCTGTCTCTTTCGTTGATTTTTTCTATGTCTTTTTTCCATTCTTTTACTCTTTTCGGTTCAACATCGAAACGATTTGCTGCAGATCCATTGCTATTTGTTTCGGCGTCAATAACAACTTGCTTCTTGAATTCCATACTATCTTAAGGGAAGAAATTGTTTGCGGAAGAAAATTTTGCGGAATATATTTTTGCGGATGAATGACTCAAAAATGCCATATTTTGCGGAATAAATTTTTGCGGATGAAGACCTCAAAAGAGATTTTGCGGAATTAATTTTTGCGCATGCAAGAAATTTAATAAAATCGAAATTCAGGAAACACGTACTTTAGTACCTGGGTATATATATACAAACTTTACTTGGAAAAAATGAATTCCGCGAAAAAAAGTTCCGCACAAATTTCTTCCGCAAACAATTTTTTCCCTTAAGGTAAATGAGTGTTTCTTTTTCCCTTTGGAAGAAGCTATTTCGCTTGCACATTCCGCCATCTTGTCTAGAAGTTGTCGCTTTGTTTGCCTCTGTTTTTTTTTCGATTTTAAATTCGAACGAGACAAAAATTCGATTCAAAATAAGAAGACATTCCATTGTTGCTTTCTCTTTTGTTTTTGTTGCGTTGTTTCTTTCGCATACATACATGTTATAGATACACACGCGTAGAAAATGTCTAGAATTATTCCAGCAAAACCATTTTTAATTTGTTACAAAACAAAAGTGACCAGCGTAATACGTGGCCATCATGTCTACAAAAATGCTACGATTGGAGAAATACTTGAAGCTGTTCCAGATAAGCGAGAGGAAGCAAGAGAGTATGATAAATATGCTGTTGGCTTGTACAAAAAAATCTTCTTGTTGGACACATCCCCATAGAAATTTCAAGTTATGCTTCCATTTTATTAAACAAGATCTCGATAAAAAGATAAAAGCAGTAGTAACTGGCAAACGTCAACGGGAAATCGGACTTGTTGTTCCTGCAAAACTTATCTTTACGACGAAAAATAAACGTAATTCTGAAGTTTTAGAAAAGGAACTAGTGAAAAGAAAGACGAAGTTTCCAACTGTTAGTTTAAAATTTAACAAGAAGCTGCTTGGCTTGAAGACTTCAGAACGTAACACAACGATGCATATTTAGTCTCAAAAATATAACATTGCCGAATTGCCAAATTATGTTCAAATCTAAAAAAATGACTGGCAAATTCAAAATCAGCAACTTCTAATGTGCGTTGTACAAATTTTTATGAATATTGCAGAACTTTCTAAGTTTGATCCAAATTTGGCCCGAATTACCCATTTCTTGTCAAATCTGACAAAATGACTGACAAATTCGAAATCAGCACTTTTCAAATGTGATCTGTGCAAAAAATTTTTTGAAATTTGAAGAACTTTCGAAATTTGGTCCAAATTTGACCTAAACTGCCCAATTTTAGTAAAACCTGGCAAAATCATTGTCAAATTCGAAATCAGCACCTTTCAATTGTGCTCTGTGCAAAGTTTCCTAAAAATTGGTCAACTGGAAGTCCTAATTTGGCAACGATGTCATGTAAACGCTGCATGAAAACGTTCATAACTTGGACTACTACAATCTACTTATAATAATCCGCAATCGTGTGCAACACATTTAACTTAGAGAGTGTTTTTTTTTTTGTTTTTTTTTAACGGTCAAAATCTTCTTAATCGTGGTCATATAGCGGCAGTTCGACCACGCAAGACACATTCACGATTAGTATAAACAGAAACCCTTCCAGTGCATTTGATCGTTTCAAATGTTTTGATTGTTCCCGAGATCAAGAAACAATAGGGACTTTAAGATTTCACAACCGGGACGGGAACGGGAACGCCGTTCCGTAGTTAGGTTCTCGTTCCGGTTATGTGTAATAACGGTGATTAAGAAAGCGCGCGACTTCATAATGGCGCATTAAACTGTAAACAAACTTAGAAGCGTGAAAGACTGAAAGAGTAATAATGAAGAAAAAAGAGTTCTGTCTCTTCTAGATTTAGAAAAATCCTCTAATCTGTATCGACCATACTGGAGGTATGAGAAATTCAGCTCGAATAATGTAGCTGAAGATGAGTGTCTGGCTGAATTTCGCTTTAAAAAAGATGATATTCCATTTCTCAGAACAACCCTAGAAATCCCTGAGAGAATAATTTGTTACAATGGCACGAATGTTACGTGTTTTTTGAAAAGGTATATCCCTGCAGATACTCAGATATGCTACCTAGGTTTGCTAGGCCCGTACCTGAACTTTGTATAATAAACAATCATATTTTTAACCTAATTTATGACCGATGGAGACATTTATTGAGTGATATGAATCAGCCCTGGCTATCACCTAAAAATCTCCAAATCTTTGCAGACATAGTGCACGAAAGTGATGCCCCATTGAACAACTGTTGGGGTTTCATAGATGGAACCGTAAGACCTATAGTAGACCAAACGAAAATCACAGGATTGTTTATAATGGGCACAAAAGAGTACATTTAATAAGGTTTCAATCAGTAGTAGCTCCTAATGGTCGAATTGCAAACTTATTTGGACCTGTAGAGGGTAAGCGCCATGACAGTGGAATGTTCGGTGGTTTTTGATCAACAGTTTCAGCCATCTTTCTTCCTTGAGCGTTCACGTTTTCTCAGAACTTCAAAATGTGTGATTTCACGTTCGGAACAAACATAGCGAACTTCAAAATTTCATGGGAATCACCTCGCGCATGCGCAGTCAAGCGATATTATGAAGTTCCCGTTCCCGTTTTCGAATTCTTAAAGTCCCTAATGGACAACTATAGTGTTGCACGAAAGTTTATTAATGTTTTTAGGGTAAGTACGCTCTAGAACTTTTTGTTTTTATATTTTGTTTTTCTTATAGTATGGTTTCTGCGTCATTACTTTAGAACTGTTTTGTTTGCTTTGTTTTTAAAATATTACGCGATTGAAGAAATGAATATCATGGTTTTGAAAATCGCAATTGTTTACAATTCACATTTTGACATTCGCGTTTGGCTTTTATTTACATTGGGGTATGGGGTATGGATATCATGGACAGTTACAGTGATTTTAATCTTTTTGTTGTTTACCTGTACGCACAATTTATTTTTACTACTGCATATATCCTATCGTGAAAGATTTATTATGAATATTTTGATGTGTTTCAGATCTTCCGATTAAAAACTTTTTCTGTTCATAACTCCAGTGTTGAACTAAAAATGCTTTAGCTGGAATACCTAGAGATTTTTAATTAAATGTTTTTTTCTGTATTGACGTTAGATTTTTTTAATCACGGGGAACCATTGCATTGCATCTGCAATTGATGATACAGGAGAACCATTGCATCGCCTTTTTAGTTAGATGCGAAGTTATTTGGAAAATATCTCTAGAACCTCTAAGAAAATAACTGACATTTTTTATGGTCCATGACATTGACGAAGGGGTGACAAACAGAGCTTTTACGTCACTAAAATGTTTGATCGACGATATCTCGGTAACAGTTGGTTGTCGCCTAACGATCCTGTACATGTTTCGGTATATCTTTTAGAATTCAGCAATACAGTTAGAACTTCCAAATTCGATTTCTCTAATTTTATGGATCGAATTTATGGTACCTGCACCTTCTGTTTCTTTTTCTTAAGGTTAGGGTTGAGGGAATCAGAGAGAGTTTACAGTACTTACAACACTGATGCACTTTCTGTTCGTTATTCTGTGATTTAATTTTTCCTAACCATTTTTGAGACGTCATTTTAATAATTAAAACCTGTAAAAATGTTTTACACGGGATACTAGTGATATATAAGCGATGCGCTAGATGTCTAACTCCCGTAAAATCACGCTTACAGAAGTGAGGCATTGGTAGCCATTTTTAATAGTGGCAAAAATTCCTTCGGTGTAGGGGAAATTACACACGAACTGAAAAGAAATTTATTGTTTATTTGTTGTTTATTTGTTTAATTGTTGCCAAATTTCCTAAATTTGGTTATTGGTAACAAGTGTGCCAAAACAACATAAAATAAGCTCTGTTTTTAACACTTAAACAAGCAAACAGAACACTAAAACGCTGAAAATTCTTCTCTCCTGTACAAGTTTTCATCTTTTTCTGGCCATTATTTATTGTTTTGATACACTAGATTGTTTTTGTTGATTTTAGATATAATAATATGTGAAACAGCCAAATGTAACTGTGATGACCTTATTTGCTTCTTCATGACCAATTTTGTGGACAGAAAGGGATGGTTTAAAAAATCCTTTTGATTGGTAAATGAAAGTTATGGAATGGTTAGACAGTGATTGTTGATTAAAACTAGGTGGTGCATTGAAGCATTCTCTATACCTTTGTTTTGAAATCTTATGAATGATTTAACCAGCAATGTATATATCGATACCATGCCTTATGCATGTACATTGGGAGTTGTGTGGAACTTTGATGTGATATTAAGAATTCAAAGATTTTTCATTCATTATTGAGCATTTCGTCATTTCCATTTGTTGAGGGAAAACACAGATCCACACAAGAATGAGGTTCGACTGTCAAACAATTGGCCTCCTCTGATCCGGTTATTGTGTTGCATATCAAAATTTGTTAAGACTTGATTTGAATTATCTGATACTTGGATTATTGTTAAAGCTTTTTCTAACCTTACGAGTGCACTTTTACACGTTAAAACATCAACAGACAAGATTTCTAATGGACTTTATAGTGCTACAAACATCTGCAAAATCTGGATGACCTGAATTCATCAAAAATTATATTGCATCCAGCACGTTCGTTCAGATCAGGTGCGGTAGAAGAAAAGAAGCCATTGCATTGCGTATTGGATTTTTTTCGATGTTGACAACAAATTTTCTCGTTTTTGATGAGTCATTATCATTACCTAACGCAGTAAAATGTTCTAAAACTCATTTCAAAATGTTTGTATGATGTTAACTTTAATTTATTTGGTAAGAGGTATAACCAAGGATCACCGAAATCAAAAATTTGTAACCAGGCATTTATGTAAAGAAATTTTACGTCGTGCCAAACTGTCAACTATTAAACTGCAAAAATCTTACTTTTTCATCCATTATTCCCGAAAATTCAACATTAGAAATCCTTTAAAATTACTTTTATTGCCTAGCTATATCATTTAGCTTTCAGTCACAAGTTATTTTGTTGAGCTGTCAGCTTTTTTAAGAAAGTTATGGGCGTTTTCATTCGAGTCACTTTTTAGCGACTTTAGCATCAAAGAACCCGTGTCACGTGTTCAAACAAGAAACAAAACTGTATAATCTCCTCAAAGTTTTTATTTTATCAGTTATTGTGTACATTGATAACCACAAGAAAAATTTCTCTAATATATACAATTGGTTTAACAGCCCTAAACTATACTTAGGGCAGAGTGTCATTGAATTTAATAAAATAAAAGAAGTTATTTTGAACTTACTATGGATGAAGATGTTCTTGGGCGAATGATAAGGTTTCACTTACAATTCTTGCTAAGGACTGAGAAGTTACTATGGGTATAGCTAAAAATTACATGTCCTAAATGTTTCTCATTTAACAACTGAATAGTAAGCAATATAAGTAAATAACTATCTAATCAAAAACCACAGCATTTCAAATATAAGGAAAGAACAAGTTATTTTCAAAAAAGGGTAGGGCTAAGACAGGACAATTTATGAAATTAAATTCAAGTATTTAAAATAAACATCTCTGATTCAAAAAATGTTCACACACACATTTCTTCAGAGTATACTGTCAGTGTGATGAATGACCTTCCTAAATCTCAAATGAAAAACAAACAAACAGATTTTGGTGTAAAATATACATCAATAACCAAATCACTACAGACTGTTATGTTTTGATTTACTTGTTCATAAGGAAAATTGACAGTAGGATATTGATTTTTACGAAATGAAATATACTGTATCAAAACAGTATGTTACATATGCTTCTGTTGTCCGATTAAACTACCATCCAGAAAGCACAACATATTCACTCAAGTTATCCAGGTGTCTCATGTGTGTTAAAAAGTTACATATACATCATTGGGTTTCTGAACTTCTTTTCGTATACGAAATCAAGTTTACTTTCTGCAGTTTTCATTATGTACATAACTTGCTGTTTCACCACATAGAAAGGGCTTCCCTTGACTCCCTTCGTGACTGTATATATAAACCATATTTTTTCAGTTGGGCTACATTATCACAATATAAAATAAAAGTGAGTCTTCAGCCTTCCTTTTAATAATGATGAACTTTCACATTTCACTTCAAGGCTTCAGTTCCAGTTTATATCATAACACTCAGCAAATAAAACATACACGACTTTGTAGAACAGGGTGCTGAGGGAAATACATCTAACATTTACCAGGGTATATGGAACATATTGCCACATGAAACCAAATACCAGAAGATTAAAGGCCATTATGGATGTACATCTAACAGCAGTGAATTCACAAGCCCAATGTTTAAAACATCGAATCAAGATCAGACTTGAGGAACAAATCTTCCTTTCCTTGTTTACGTCCTGTTGAAGTTTGGTAAAGATTAAAACCCTCTTTAGGGGATAATTAGTTTATTATCATAGCGAAGAAACCATGCAGAATATGCAATATACAGTTGTCAAAACTCTCATCTTTGGAATACATTTGAAGACGAACAAAAACTGACAGCTCCATGAGGTTTTCAGGAAAACATTCCAAAATGGTTCCACAGCAAAATAAACCAAGTTTCAACGAAATTCCAATGCTAGATTTTCTTTAAATTCAATTTCCATAACTGCTATTTTTACGCATGTAGTAAACATGCTTTTTTTCAGCTCGTGGTAGTCAACATTACAGCAATATTTTAGATATGAAACTTGTAAGGTGTGATCGAAAGAATCATGAACTTCATAAATCAAGAAATTAAAACCATGTTCGTTCCCATTTCCTTCTTCTCTGCGCCTGTTTTTGTTAGTAAACAAATTAAGAAAAATCACCCCTCCAAGCCGCCCTTATGTATTTCGTTAAAAATTCCCGTTTAGGCGACGCATGCGCAAACTAAATTTCCGATGCTGAATGAACGTGCCAGCTACAAAACTGCTAAATTTTAATATTTTAATTTTTCTTCTTAATTGCCCCCGCAGCGAGCCTAAGCGATAGATAGGCGAAAGTCAGTTTTCGATTTTGTTCATCATCTTCCAACTTTTCGTGTTGCTGTTACACGGTGGTATACAATTATTAGCTGATTTTGCTTTTGGTACCGTAGGTGGGAGACAGAATTTTTTTTTCGTATCTTTTTTCTAATTTGTTATTATATTATATACTATGTTGTTTAGGAAGTTCGTATGCTAAAATTACTTAGACATTTTTCATGTTACTTTTGTGTTGTTTTAGTGAAGTGAACGACAAGGATTTTGAAGCACAGCTTGAAATCCGAAATTTCAGAGGCGTAGCCAGAAGTCAGTCAAAATTTGTGGAGGAGAGTTAAGTCATTTAGGATGGAAAAGGAAAGCGTGCAAGTAACCTAATCGCCACTTAAGACTGAAAAGAAATATCATAATGTTGAACTCCTCCAGTTTTTTTTGACTGACACTAACTACGCCTGTGAATTTTGCCAACCATACATTTTATTTTTGCATATGTTTTAGCTCCAAATCTTCCATTCAATAATTTTATTTTATGCACTGATTTTTGGGGGATGTTGCCTTAAAAAGATTTCAATTGGATTTCTGTGTAGACGAGAAAGCCATATTACAAATTGTCGTTCTTCGTGTTTTTCTTCTTTAACTGTCTTCCAAACCTAGTGTGATCACAATGGTGATCATGATCAATAAAACCTTCTTATATTTTCTTCTTGTCTTTTTATGTAAACTTTGGCTACTTTTTGTTTTAAATCAAAGTTTGAAACGCAGATTTCTAATGGATTTTTTGCTTTGATTTATTTTTTTGAAAAAGTTTGTTTTTTTTTCTTTTGGCTCTTACAGAATGTTTAACAAATTTTATTTTGATTATAAAATACGTATCCATGGTTTCAGTTCACACATTTCTTTTGTTTGTAGCAAATACTTTCTGATATTACTTGTTAAGCCTTATTTACACTTTTCAAAAGGTATATTAGCATCAGTGTGACTTAGGCCTTAGAGATAACAGAAACTAACAAAGTTTTGTGCAGATTTTCATCTGTTTTAGTGTAGATCTATTTGGTTTGCATATTGCAACTTGGCTTTGCATTGCCGCCAGGCAGGGAGCCTGATTTTGTCGAAATATTTAGTTTGCCTCATGTCAAGTCTCAAATCAACCAAAACATTTTTTGTTAGGCCAAAAACTTGTTTTCGTTTTTGTTGTTAATGTATAGCTTGCTATATGTACAAATTGGAATGCTTGAGCGCAGGGGCATTTTTAACTAAAGCTACATGCTAGTTTATATTTTAATTCTACATGACTGTTGGAAATGTTATTTCAAAATTTTAATGCTTTTTTATCTTGAAGATCATTTAATAATTGAATATGTTTCTATTTTATTTTGATACCCCCAGAGTCCAACAATTCCTTTTATCTGCAAGTGCATTTCTTGCAAGCTTTCACTTGTGGCACACATCAGGAATGAAAACAACATAATTCGTAAATTTAAACTACCTTGGGCTAAAGGTACAGTCCACTGAAGGCAGAATCTTATCAATATAGCATTTTCATATCAGTACTTTAATGTGACCACTCAATTCAGAAAGTATTTTCAGTTACCTGGGGCTGAGTCTTCTGAAAGTAACTTTTTGTCTTTGAAATTTTTTAGCCCTTACTCCTAAGCTTCTGCTGTAACTACCTTTTCGTTGAGGTTTTTGGCAAAGTTTTATGTTTTTTTAACTGGGGTTTGCTGTGATGATGATGCGCAAGTTGAGGTTGTGGGCTTTTGAGCATAGAGTGTTTTAATTGATGACTTTCTTGAAACTTTTTTTTAATGAATGTCTCGCGAAAATGAAAATGGAAGGGGCTACACTTCATTTTTCATGGAAAGCAATTCTCGATCATATGTGGCAAATTTATGGAATTGGACGTTGTTATTTTTATCAAAACAGTTTATACATCCATCCGCTGAGCAGGATTTCAGTGTAAATTCACTTTCGTTTTCGATGTTTTGCCACTATTAAAGATGGCTACCAATGCCTCACTTAAAAATGCCGGGTCAGACATCTAGCGCTTCGCTTATATATCATTGGACTACTAGTAGTTGGAGGAGGAGAAACCACGGGTATTTTAAATACTTTACTCCACCACGGGTGTCCTAAAGTCAAAAATGAAAACATTGAAGCTGAAACAATGCAATGTAGTAGTTCTATATGCCTTAATTAGTGTGTCTCTAATAAACGCCCCTCTCTAGAGAGGGGCGTCTAACAGAAGGGGCGTTTATTTAAAAATCTTCTGAAAAGGGGGAGCGTCTATTCGTGGGAGGCGTTTAAAAGAAGAGGGCGTTTAATCGAAGCATTACGGTATGCGAATTCCGGCAAAATTCATAGGTTTCCTCGAAAATTGCAACAATCAATCCACCCTGCAGATGCAATTTTGAAACAGCTTACTTTGCAGGTAACAATGTCAAATCACTTAACCAAGAATTACATATACGTACCGCCTTCTCAACAACTTTTTACTACAAAATCTAGTCCGTGACGGTTCATATGGTTGATGGCAATAAACGAAATAAACACTTATAAAATGTTAAATATGTTACAATATCGTACATGTTCCATTCACCAAAAATGCATACGGGATCTCTAATGCCAGTACAAACACTCATAATTTCAACAACGCTTTGGATATTTCCATTTCTTCTTCACGTTTTCCTCGTTCACATAATGCAAGTGCCAAATTATTTTTCGTCGTCAACGTACTCGGATGCTCCAATCCACGTACTGAAACTTGTGAATGTAACACCTCCGTATACAATTTGATTGCCTCGTCGTATTGGCCTTGTTTACATAACGCAAATGCCAAGTTATTTTTCATAACGAACGTACCCGGGTGTTCCACTCCGAGAATTGACACCTGTGAATTCAACATTTCCTTGTAAATTTCGATTGCCTTGTCGTATTTTTTCTCATAACTGAAAGCAACTGCCAAGCTATTTTTAGTCATCATCGTACTCGGGTGCTCCAATCCAAGTACTGACACCTTTGAATTCAACACTTTCTTATATATTTCGATTGCCTCCTCGTATTTCCCTTGCTTACTTAACGCAACTGCTAAGTTATTTTTCGTAATCAACGTACTCGGGTGCTCCAATCCAAGTACTGATACACGTGAATTCAGCACATCTCTGTACATTTCAATTGCTTCGTCGTATCTACTTACTTTACTTAACGCAGCTGCCAAGCTATTTTTCAGAACCAACGTATCCGGGTGCTCCACTCCATGTGTAGATACTTTTGAATTCAACAGCTCCTGGTACATTTCGATTGCCTCATCGCATTTTCCTCGGTTATTTAACGCAAGTGCCAAGTTACTTTTCGTCGACAACGTACTCGAGTGCTCCAATCCAAGTACTGAAATTTGTGAATTCAACACTTCTTTGTACGTTTCGATTGCTTGCTCGTATTTCCCATTTTTACACAATACAACAGCCAAATTTTTTTTCGCAACCAACGTATGCGGGTGCTCCTCTCCAAGTACTGATACCTGTGATCTAAACACTTCCTGGTATATTCGGATTTGGTCTTCGCATTTTCCTAGCTGACTTAACGCGAATTCCAGGCTACTTCTCGTCAACAACATATTTTGCTGCTCCAATCCAAGTACTGATACTTTTGAATTTAGCTCTTTCTTGCATATTTCGATTGCCTCTTCGTATTTACCTTGTTTAATTAATAAATTAGCCAAGTTACTAACTAGAGTATCCCGGTGCTCCACTCCAAGTATCGATACCTTTGATTTCAACAGCTCCTGGTACAGTTCGATTGCCTCATCCCATTTTCCTCGATTAAACAACGCAATTGCCAAGTTACTTTTTGTTGTCAACGTACTCGGGTGCTCCAATCCAAGTATTGATACTTGTGTATTTAAAAGTTCCCTGAACATTTGGATGGCCTCATCGTATTCTCCTTGCTTACTTAAACCAATTGCCAATCCATTTTTCGTAAGTATGGTATCCGGGTGCTCCACTCCAAGTACTGATACTTGTGAATTCAACACAGACTTGTACATTTTGATTGCCTCATCGTATTTTCCTTGGTTACTTAACACAGTTGCCATGTAACTTTTCGTCGTCAACGAACACCTGTGCTCTAAACCGAGTGTCGATACTTGTGAATTTAACACGTCACCGTACATTTGGATGGCCTCATCGTATTTTCCTTGTTTACTTAACGCAGCTGCTATGTTACTTTTCGTCCTCAACGAACACCTGTGCTCCAAACCGAGTGTCGATACTTGTGAATTTAACACTTCCCTGTACATTTGGATTGCCTCATCGCATTCTCCTTGCTTACTTAAATTAATCGCCAAATTATCTTTTGTAACTACGGTATCCGGGTGCTCCACTCCAAGTACTGATACTTGTGAATTTAACACAGCTTTGTACATTTTGGTTGCCTCATCGTATTTTCCTTGCTTATCTAAAGCCAATGCCAAGTTATTTTTAGTCGTCAACGTATCCGGGTGCTCCACTCCTAATACTGATATCTTTGATTTCAACACATCCTTGTACATTTCGATTGCCTCATCGTATTTTCCTTTATTACTTAACGCAAGTGCCAAGTTATTTTTCGTCGTCAACGTACTCGGGTGCTCTAATCCAAGTACAGATACTTGTGAATTCAACACACTCCTGTACATTTCGATTGCCTCATCGTATTTTCTTTTATTACTTAACGCATATGCCAAGTTATTTTTCGTCGTCAACGTACTCGGGTGCTCTAATCCAAGTACAGACACTTGTGAATTCAACACACTCCTGTACATTTCGATTGCCTCATCGCATTTTCCTTGGTTACTTAACGCAAGTGCCAAGTTATTTTTCGTCGTCAACGTACTCGGGTGCTCTAATCCAAGTACAGATACTTGTGAATTCAACACACTCCTGTACATTTCGATTGCCTCATCGTATTTTCCTTGCTTATCTAAAACCAATGCCAAGTTATTTTTAGTCGTCAACGTATCCGGGTGCTCCACTCCTAATACTGATATCTTTGATTTCAACACATCCTTGTACATTTCGATTGCCTCATCGTATTTTCCTTTATTACTTAACGCAAGTGCCAAGTTATTTTTCGTCGTCAACGTACTCGGGTGCTCTAATCCAAGTACAGATACTTGTGAATTCAACACACTCCTGTACATTTCGATTGCCTCATCGTATTTTCTTTTATTACTTAACGCATGTGCCAAGTTATTTTTCGTCGTCAACGTACTCGGGTGCTCTAATCCAAGTACAGACACTTGTGAATTCAACACACTCCTGTACATTTCGATTGCCTCATCGCATTTTCCTTGGTTACTTAACGCAAGTGCCAAGTTATTTTTCGTCGTCAACGTACTCGGGTGCTCTAATCCAAGTACAGATACTTGTGAATTCAACACACTCATGTACATTTCGATTGCCTCATCGTATTTTCTTTTATTACTTAACGCATGTGCCAAGTTATTTTTCGTCGTCAACGTACTCGGGTGCTCTAATCCAAGTACAGACACTTGTGAATTCAACACACTCCTGTACATTTCGATTGCCTCATCGCATTTTCCTTGGTTACTTAACGCAAGTGCCAAGTTATTTTTCGTCCTCAACGTATTCGGGTGCTCTAATCCAAGTACAGATACTTGTGAATTCAACACACTCCTGTACATTTCGATTGCCTCATCCCATTTTCCTCGGATTTTCAACGCAAGTGCCAAGTTAAATTTCGTCGTCAACGTACTCGTGTGTTCCAAACCGAGTGTCCATACTTGTGAATTTAACACTTCCCTATACATTGGGATTGCCTCATCGTATTTTCTTTGATTACTTAGCGCAAATGCCAAGTTATATTTCGTCGTCACCGTACTCGTGTGCTCCAAACCGAGTGTCGATACTTGTGAATTTAACACTTCCCTGTACATTGGGATTGCCTCATCGTACTTTCCTTGCTTACTTAACGCAAATGCCAAGTTAAATTTCGTCGTCAACGTACTGTTGTGCTCTAAACCGAGTGTCGATACTTGTGAATTTAACACTTCCCTGTACATTGAGATTGCCTCATAGTATTTTCCTTGCTTACTTAAAACTGTTGCCAAGTTATTTGTTGTCGTCAACGTTTCCGGGTGCTCCACTCCTAATACTAATATCTCTGATTTCAACACATCCTTGAACATTTCGATTGCCTCATCACATTTTCCTTGGTTACTTAACGCAAGTGCCAAGCGTTCTTTTATAATCAACGTACCCAGGTGTTCCATTCCGAATGCTGATATTTGTAAATTCAACGTTTCCTTGTATATTTCGATGGCCTGCTCGTGTTTTCCTTGGTTTTCCAACTCCCGTGCCAAGCAAGTTTTTGTGTACAAAGTGCTCTGGTGCTCCATTCCAAATACCGATACTTGTGAGGTCAACAGGTCTCGGAACATTTCGATTGCTTCATCGTATTTTCCTTGGTTATGAAACACTAGTGCCATTCTACCTTTCGTCAACATTGTATGTAGGTGGTCCGATCCAAGTACTGATATTTCTGATTTCAACACTTCCCTGTACATTCTGACCGCTGCGTCATATTTTCTTAGTCCATTTAATGCATCTGCTATGTGATATTTCGTCGTCAACGTACTTGGGTGCTCCAAACCAAGAATCCATACTTTTGAGTTCAGTACTTCCCTGTGCATTTCAATTGCTTCGCCGTATTTACCCTGTTTGCTTAACGTTAATGCTAATTCACTTTTCACAGCCAACGTATCCAGGTACTCAACTCCAAGCATTGATTCTTTTGAATTCAACGCTTCCTTGTATATTTCGATAGCGAGGTCGTATTTACCTTGCTTACTTAGCACACCAGCCAAGTACATTTTCACAAGCAACGTATCCGGGTGGTCCACTCCCAATAATGGTATTTGGGACTTCAATACTTCCTTGTATATATCAATTGCCTGGTCGTATTCTTCTTGAATACTCAAGGCAAGTGCCAAGTAAATTTTCGTCAACAATGTTCTCGGGTGCTCTAATCCAAGTAATGGCAGTTGTGTATTCAACACTTCCTTGATCATTTCGATTGCCTCGTCGCATTTTCCTTGGTTACTTAACGCAAGTGCCAAGTTATTTTTCGTCGTCAACGTACTCGGGTGCTCTAATCCAAGTACAGATACTTGTGAATTCAACACACTCCTGTACATTTTGATTGCCTCATCGTATTTTCCTTTGTTACTTAACGCAACTGCCAGGCTACTTCTCGTCAACAACGTTCTTGGGTGCTCTAATCCAAATACTGTTACTTTTGAATTCAATAATTCCTGGTACATTTCGATTGCCTCATCGCATTTACCTTGTTTAACTAATACACCAGCCAAGTTACTTTTTGTAACTAACGTATCCGGGTGTTCCAATCCAAGTAATGAGACTTCAGAATTCAATAATTCCTGGTACATTTCGATTGCCTCATCGTATTTTCCTAGCTCACATAACGCAAGTGCTAAGCTATTTTTTGTCCTCAACGTACTCGGGTGCTCCACTCCAAGTAATGACATTTGTGAATTCAACACTTCCGTGTGCATTTCCACTGCTGCATCGAATTTTCTTTGTTCAAGAAACGCATTTGCCAAGCCAAATCTCGTGAACAACGTACTCGGGTGCTCCATCCCATGTGCTGATACTTTTAAATCCAACACTTCGCTGTACATGTGGATTGCTTCTTCGTAGTTTCCTCGATTCATTAACGCGACTGACAGGCTATTTTTTGTATGCAACGTACTCGGGTGCTCCAATCCAAGTATCGATACCTTTGCATTTAGCACTTTCTTGTATATATCGATTGCTTCGTTATGTTGGCCGTTTATTAATAGTGCTCTAGCTTCAATTAGAGTTAACTTTTCACATTGAAATGTAAATAGGCTTTTGCAGTTTTGAATGAAATTGATAGTCGATTTGAGTTTCCCACTATTAATTGCTGCAACTGCTGCATCTTCTATGACGTCGTTGATTAAATCAGACGGACACAATGTTATGGTGGTCTGTTTGACACTGCTTAAAACATGATGCATCCAAACGTCGCCAAAATTCTGATGATGTTGGTTGTCAATAGTTTGGATAAAGTTTTTGCACATTTGAAAAAAATCATCAATGACAATTTTTTGTTCTTCATCGCTTAGATTTGCTCTTGTAACTTGCTGAACAAGGTTATGCATCGTCACAATGAGGCTTTTCTCTCCATTTGCAAAGTGATCTGTCAGTGTTATCAGAGAGTATTTTCTTAGGTGGTACAGAGAGTTTTTCAGTTGAAGTTCATTCACGCCATCTATACACATCAGCAGCTGTTCGTCAATTCTTTTTCCATCCATCATGGAAAACATCCGCAACAGTTTGACGGAAAGAAGGTTTGTCTTCAAGTGATCAAGAGCCATTTTCCAGGTTGTTAATACGGTTTTTGCATTTCCATTAAGATCATCCTGATCTATGCCTGACCACAATTCGCTAAACATCTTTTCGTGATATTCTAAAAATCTGCAGATGCTCATTTTTGTGTATTGAATGAATGACGATGCCATTTGGAGGGCTATGGGTAATGAACTAAGTACAGTAATCAGACGTTCGCTATCTGTGAGGTTAAAAGCATCACCAAGTTCTTTTTCTAAAAATTCCAATCCTTCATTAACTTCTAGCGGCGTTAATTCAAGTTGTTTAAAGTCTTTCTTCCAAAAGTGAAGTTGTGTCGTTATAATTATTCTCCGGAAATTTGCAGATGGAAATTTTGGCAGGAAATCGTTTAACACATTGACTTTGTCTGCGTTGTCGAAAACCAACAAGTAACGCATTGTAGATAAATAATCATACACTTGCGGTACAAGCACCTCCATCTTAATGGATTGTCTAGTGTCAGTGGCAGATAAAAGACCAATGTATTTTGCGAAACTCAGAAAAAAGTTTTCGAGAGTTCCTTCAGATTCGGCATTTGCGAATAATATATTGTCGTCATATTGTTTCTTGCTTTCTTGACAATATTTCCGGGTGAGTTCGCTCTTACCGATGCCAGATAAGCCTTTAACAACGACAATATTATGACCATCTAGAGCAGAATGTAGTTGTTCCAGTTGCTTCGTCCGACCAACAAAATTGGATACAGGATCGCTCAAATGGAATGTAACGTTTCCAACCTCATTATATATAATTGAATTCCTCATGACGCTCCAATCAGCTCTCTTCATACCCATTTTCGAAAACCAGCTTTTGTATCGCGCAATACATTCGTTGTAATCAGCATCTTTTATGCACTTGCCATGATGGCTGCTCATATTTCTCAGAATGTTGCATTCTTCAACTGCATCCTCCTCCCATTTGTGTAAAGTGCATATTTTTTTATTTTTAAGCAGTAAACGCATCAGAGGTACGTCAAATGCCTCCGAATCGGTCTCACCGCTTTTCGGAAAGATAAGGTCCCATTGCTCATCTTTCAATACTTTGCCTTTCTTTTTTGTCTTCAATGTCGCAAGTTCTGCTTTGTGAGGCACAAGGTGGTTGTAAAGCTTTACTTTATCTTTTGGGATTTTCTTGTGCATAAAATCTCTCAAGTAATTGGCAGAATGCCATTCAAGATTTTTCAGTTCCAAATTCCGTTTCCTGCCAATTGCAGTTATGAGTTGTACCTAAAATATACAGAGTAGAAAATTTTATAATTGCGGTTACACGGAATGTCATGATGCAATGATTTTTGGATTTCTGCGCAAGCAAGAAATGCATTATAACCGGCTTTGGTTCTTTTTCTTTTACTGTCCAAAACTGGCGGTTTTTTGAAACTTTGTGCGTGCGTTTACATGAAACCAAAGCAGCCTGCAATTTTCTCAGCGAAGAAACTCTCTTAGGTTTAGAAAAGTTCTTTCAATCAATATCAAATGGATTTTAAAGAAGATAAACATATTTTAAGCTGAAATAAGAAAATTTATAGAAGAAACTTATAATTATCTTGGACTGTGATCAAGGTCGGTGGTTCGAGCACACCCAGATGGAACAATTTCAGAGGTCTAAGAATGCTGCTCAACCCTAGTGCATACAAAGTCTTTTTATCAATCCAAGTAGAATGATGACAATGTTTAAAGAAAACACTGAAGTTGTCATTATTTCCTGATGCAGTCCTACTAGTATTTCAAAAGGCGAGGGAAAAGATAAACATTACTCAAATGTAACTACGGTAACTGTCTAAACAAAAGTACGATATTTTTGTGATCGGAGGGGACACGAATTTTACGATTGGCTCAAGGGACGCACCATATTCTGCATTATATTAACATTACCAATGATAATGTCTAGACTTGTGGCAAGAATGTAGACTTGAAACTGTTAACAGAAAGTATACCAAACGCAATGGAAAACTGTTGAATTACACTGCTATATATTTTCATTTTCACTGTGTAGCTGACAGAATTGTATCAGTCGGAAAAATATTCCTATTAAAGTTTGGACTTAAGATCCGTTCAATGATCAACTTCTTGAAGTTATAACCAGGCAGCAAGTGATGAAAAAGCAGAAACCTGGACAGGGTGTGGAATAATGCTACCGTTAAAAAACGGTGACCCTGGAGAATCAGAAATCTACAGCAGAATATCTTTGAAAATGGTAGTAATACAATTAGACTTCATCTAGACCCACTTTTGCAGATAAATAAAATTGGTTTTAGCGCAAATTCTTACTTTTATTGCTCGAATTTATTGATTTATAAGTCTTTGCTTCTATTCACAAAGTAAAACTACAGCAGATTCCTCAATGCGAATCATAATAGAGGAGAGATGGAGCATTATGCAACCTATAATATTTATCACTGATTGGGGTATTGAAAGTGATATCCATGACTGCAAACCGCATGGAACTACCACTTTAGGTCCTTGAATCTAGCAATAAATATATATTGTTGTAAAAATTACCTTAGCCTAGAACGCGCTGCAGAAGTTAGACAAGATAAGGAAGGAGACAATATTTCAGAGGTACAGCCAGAAGAGTCGTTTTACATGAACCACTACAAGTGCCATGAGCAACAAGATAAAAATGGTGATTGCACCTTGACGATTAGAACTGTACTTGGTTTTATTTAGAGAGACAGGAATAAATACAAACAGCTCTATGGAGACCTGAAATACGTTATATCATTTCTAAACCGTTAAAGGCTAAAACTTATTGTGCATGTGTGAAGCGGAAAAGATTAGTTAGGAAGCCTGGTGCTCCATAGGGAAATGATGCAAGGAAAAGGAATAATGAGAGGAAATGTGAATCAGCTAATAATGGAAACAGATTTTCAGGAGAAGAACTGACGATGATCATAGATGTTCGTAAAGAATAAAAGAAACTGCTCAATCATCGTTGGTCGATCATCTAAATAAAGATGAGGAGGCCAAGTCATACAATGAGCTAGAAAGGTTTGCTTTCGGCTTTAAAAAATATGATTTTTCTAGGACAGTGAAACTTAATTAAACATGTGATGTAATGAACAGAGGTTATGCTTGTTTATCATTCTTTTATTATGCATTATAAATCTACTTATTCATGTTTAAAAACCGAGACTTAACAAGAAAACATGTTTTAATAAATCATAAGAAAAAGGGTGAGTTAAAAATACCTCATTTTTCATCCTTTAACTGACTTCCTTAGAAATCCTTCAAAACTTCTCAATGTATGTAACAAATCAATAATATTGAGTAATAAGGTGAAGTAATTAGTAATGCGATAGTGTACGTAGAAACGAGGCAAATCTACTATCTGTTAGGGCGGTGTTGAAAATAGACACGCTGGAAATTTCCTATTTAGCCATGTATATGTCGCAAAGTACAATACTAATAAAAATAATAGATAACCCACAGCATTATAGGTTTGAACTTTTCTTATGTTAACGCTTAAAACTGTAGAAACACTTTCATCAAGAATGCAAGCCTCGGTTGGAGAACAGAATTTTGACATCGCTTGTATGCAGAAGCACTGGCTTTTCAAAAAGATATTGACACCCAACATGAGGTCAAAAAGAACAATTGGCTATTGTCTACTAAATCTGCGGAAAAAAGCATTGAATATTCTCAGAGGTGTAGGAATGCTTCTCAACCCTAGAACATACAAAGTGGTTTCCTCAATCCAAGTACAACGATGACAATGTTTAAAGAAAACACTGAAGTTACCTGAATATCTCCTGATGTAGTCCTACTAATAGTTCAAACGGTGAGAAAAAAAGATAAACGCTACTCAAAGACAGCTACCGCAACTATGTCTAAACCATAGTGCAATATTTTGGTGATCAGAGATGATATGAATGTTAGGATTGTCTCAAGGGACACACCATAGTCTGTATGACATTAACCCTTTTTACATTACGTTTAACGAGTGTTAATGAAAAAGATGGACAAATATTAAAATGTTATTCGGTTGAGTTAGAAAAGTTATGTATAAGAGTCTATTACTGTCACGAGTTGGTATCGAGTTTATTGCTGGATAGAGAGTTCGTCTTTATTAAGTAGTGAATGAAAAACTTTTCTGACATCGATTTTTCAAATTTTTAAACAAGCCAAAATCTACAACACTTATTAAAATCCCTATATCTCCTTCTTATGCTATTCTTTTGCCCAAAACTTTGCAGAACTTCCGGACAATGATAAGACAGCTCAAATACAAAAGTATGAAAGATAATCATTTTCTGAACTTTGATGATCAAAAAACCCAATTTTGGACTCATTTTTTTTTATCACCCTGTATAATGGCAATTGGAGGCGATGTCTAGACTTGTGGCACGAATATAGACTCAAAACTGTAAACACAAAGAATACGAAACGAAGAGGAAAACTTTTGACTCATACTTCATTATATTTGTCAAGTCGTAAAAGATATTCGAGTTGAAGTCTCGACTGAACATGTTTTCAATTATTAACTTTTTGAAGTGTGTAACCAATTAGCAAGTGGTGAAAATGCAGAAACCTGGACAAGGTGTGGAATAATGTTACCGCTAAAAAACGGTGACCCTGAAAACTCAGAAATCTACACTGGAAAATCCTAGAAAATCGTAGTTGCTAAGAACTATGCTGTTTCTGAATACAATTAGGCTTCACATAGACCTACTTTTCCGGAAAATCAAATTGGCTTTGGTGCAAATTTTTACTCTTATTGCTCCCATTAGTCCGGTGACGGTCGTTGGTCACCCATACAATTAGTATATATGGGTTTTTATTTTATTTTCTTATTATATGGTCCCTTGGGACTTCAAAGCCGTTTTTTGACAAGCTGCCAAAGCTGGGGAAAATTTTTTTTAAGGTTTTGAATTGGGTAGGGTCATTGCCCTTAGAAAGTCCATTTTCGAAGTTGTTATTAAGCTAAAACTGATTGTACCACCAGATAGGGCTTGAAGATCTCCAAAATGGGGTCATTTGTCTAATTTGGTAGACTAAGTCCCCAGAATTGGACGAGACGTCTTTAAAAATGCAATATTTTATTCTGACGTCAGCATTTTTGAGAAAACTTTGAGTGAAAAAAACCACCTTAATCGGACATCGGACGTGTCTAGAAGAGTACTATCGATTAGAGGTATAGTTTATAAGGTTTTCATGGCTAGATCGTGAGACATTTGAGTTTGAAAATTTGCTGACTCAGCGTTTTTCGACGTTTTTGGTCCTTTTTTGCTGAGTCAGCAAAATTTCAAGTCCTTGAATCTAGCAATAAAGATATGGCTATTAAAATTACCTTAGCATAGAACGCACCGCAGAAATTAGACATGATTTGGAAGAAGACGATTTTTCAGAGGTACAACCAGGAGTGTCGTTTTACATAGACCATTACAAGTGCCATTGACCAGCAAGATAAATGGTGCTTACACCCTAACGATTAGGTTTTATTAGAAAGACAGGAAAAAAACAAAAGTAGGTCCATAGGAGACCTGAAGTACATTACATCATTTCTAAACGCTTAAAGGCTAAAAATTGTTGTGGATGTGTGGAGCGGAACGGATTAGTTAGGAAGCCTGCTGCTCCATAGGAACCAGTGCAAGGAAAATTACTTTGACTTTCAATCTGAACATGAGAAAAAATTTAATCACGCTTTCTTATGCTCCACTGACCACTATTATATTTCAAATCAAAAAGAGTAACGGTTCATTGCAATTATTAAAACATTTCTTTCATTGTATTGCTATACATTAATTACGAAAATTTTCGGACGCTTTAATGTTCGGACAGAGGCTGTGTCCGAAAATTTTATTGTCCGAAAATTTTACCGTCCGAAAATTTTGTAGTCCTAAAATTTTTGAGCCCTGTGAATTTACATTTATGTATTACAAGCTTCAGTGTCTTCAAATAACATGATACAGTCGCCATCATCGTCGTCTTCGCTTTGTTCGTTATCTTTATCTATCCCTTCTAGAGTAAGGTCATAGTTCTTTTCTATTAGCTCTTTCATCCTAGTCAGATATTGTCCTTTCGAAAATTCAATCTTAAAAGTTGCAACTAAAATTATTTCTAGACCACCTTTCGGAATGGGCGAGGGTCTGTATTTCTCGTTGTGCACAAAACCTTCAACTGAACCACCGTGTTGCAGAAAAAAATAAACGAATCTTGAAATTTCCTGTGGAATATGCCCGGCAACATCTGCTACTAGTTTCGCCTTTGATTTTCGCATCCATGCAATAGCGTATGGATCAACCAACAAAGCGTTCTTGTCTTCTTCCTTCTTCGCAAAAAGCTTCTCTCCCTTTACGGGATTCGACCAAACAGTTTTACCATAGAAATGCCAGCTGCGGGAAGCAACATTAGTCTTGAAAGTGACCTCCATCTCTCGTATGATACAGACAACAGTTTGTATTAAACCACTTTGTTCTACTGGAATGCTAATTGAACAAAATCAAACCCGCGAATCACGAACGTTCGAACAGACATTCGATTTAAGCAGACATTCGATTTAAACAGACTTATCAAACATGCGAGTCACGAACGTTCGAACAGACATTCGATTTAAACAGACATTCGCTTTAAACCTTATAAATCGAATGTTGATAAACTAGCATGTCTTTCTAGTTTTGATTCAACTTTATCAACATGTCGCTGTACAACTTTTTCAAGAAAATACCAAAAGAAACGTCGACAATTGTTGCACAGGCAACTCCTGAAGAAACTCCCAGCATTACTGAAATAGAGCGTACTGAAGTAGTTGAAAGCCTTCGTCGTTTTGAAGACAAGAAAGTTTCAAAGCCGCGTGGCAAGTACCGTAGTTGGACTGCAGATGAGAAGCTTGAAATAGGTAAACACGCTATGCAGCATGGACGGAAAGACGGTCAAGCTGCTTGCAGTGAAATACCCTGGCTTGAAGAAGCAATCCGTAAGTGACTTTAAAAAACTAGTTGTGTCTGCAAAAGCAACCGAAACAAATAGTCAACAAAAATCTCTGGAAAACTTAAAGCGTGGTCGAAAGAGTTTATTACCTGAAGAACTGATGTCAAAAACAATTGAACTTGTCGAAGCACTCCGTCTGAAAGGGGCTCCCGTAACAGCCGGCGTGGTAAATAGCATTGCGAAAGGCGTTGTTTGCGCAAATGATCGATCAATCTTGGTGGAGAATGGAGGATATCTGTCTTTTAGCCGGGACTGGGGTCGCAATGTATTGTACCGAATGGAAAAAGAGGGAAAGAAAATGTGCCGAAGGAAAGGAACAACCGCGAAAATACCTATTGCTCCTGGTCTTCTCAAAGAGGTCAAGCTAAAATACCAGCGTGAAATCCAATCAATACAAAAGTGGCACAACATTCCTGACGATTTGATTTTAAACTTTGATCAAACACCATTGTCGTATGTGAGTTCACCTGGTCATACTCTTCATTTCAAAGGCGCTACCAACGTTCCCCTTGATGGAAAAGGGAAGAAGAAGCAAATAACTGGGACATTTACAGTATCCAAATCAGGAAGATTCCTCCCAATGCAATTGATATATGAGGGGAAAACGAAACGATGCCACCCTCAAGGTATTGTGTGGCCTGATGGTTTTAACATTACTCACAGCCAGAATCATTGGAGCAACGAAGACATTGTCATCGAACATTTGGAGAACTTAATTTTTCAATATGTTAATGCTACCCGAGATCGACTCGGTTTGTCAGATGACCATAAAGCACTACTGATCTACGACGTTTTCAAAGGTCAAAAGACGCAAAAAGTAAAAAATCTTATCGAGGAAAACAACTGTCTATCTGTGTATGTTCCTGCTAACTTAACAAACGAGTTCCAACCCTTAGATTTGACCATCAATGCTCCAGCAAAGCAATTTTTAATAGGAAAATTCCAAGAAGTACCGTCAGTCAGATCACTAAGCAAATTGAAAGAAGCAGAAACGTGTATTCTATAGAAGTAGGACTCCAGCTAAGTATTATGAAACCAATTCACGCCAATTGGTTAATAGGATTGTATGACCATCTTCGCAACATGTCACAAACAATAAAGAAAGGATTCGATATGGCTGGCATATCAGAGGCTCTTACTATGGAACTCGAAAGGGAGGATCCCTTCGCGGACTTAGAATTGTAAACCATCTGTATTCGTTTTTAGTTAAAAAGATAACTTAAAGTGAAATTCAAACGTTTTTTTAAATATTTCAGACACCAGTATGGGGTAAAGAAATCCGTCCGAAAATTTGTCCGAAATTGTCCGAAACTCCTTGAAAACAGTCCGAAAATTTTTTGTCCGAAAATAAAAGGTCCGAATTGTTTTCGTCCGAAAATTTTCGTAATTAATGTAGGCCATTCTTCAAATATTTGGATCAAAACTTACATTGTCATCTTCATCACTTGTGTCGCCATTGTTTCTGGCAGATACCCTGGTGAAATAAAAATACGAATGTCAAAAGCAAGAGACAACAAAATCGAGCTCAGCAGATCATAAATTTGTAAAGTTTTAGTGTTTTCCGTGCTTTGGAATTATCTTTATCCTGTATTTAAAAATCTAATTAGTAAATCTTGCATCTTTTTGTATTCTTAGGAGTTTTTTTATTTTGATTACGTTTCCTTAAAAAACACAATCACATTCCAGTAAACCTAGTTAGTCAAAGAGAAAAAAACTCGACACTGGATGTTGATCTTCAATAGATTAGTCGCTTAAGGCAATGTATATTGTTTATTCACATGAACATCAAGCTGCCCTGCGATAGAAAAAAGTAATAATACAAAAACTGTATCATTTGGAGCTTTCAAATTTCATTAACGTCGAAAAACATTCTCGGCAATATTGCAACATTCCCCACAATTATTTTATAAAGGCAAAAATTCCATTTACATTCAAAAATAAACTATAAAAAAAAGATACTTCGAATGCTAAATTTTGGTCAATTCCAGAAATGATTCCCAAATTTGAAATCTATAACTTTTGATTTATGAAAGTAGTTGTAAGTGGAGAAACTTGCGTGCTTTAAATACTTTATTCCACGAGAAGTGTTCTAAAATTCTTGTTAGAGTTTATGGTCACGCATAGCACTTAACGTTCTAAGTTGTCAGTCATAACGTTCTGTCGTTGATATCAAAACTTACTAACGAAGTTCAATTCAGTGCTATGATCTTTTGAAATAATACACAAATAATGTTTTTTTTGCTAATTTATTAACAGACAAGTCGTGATTGAAGTAAAACATCTTACGTGTGTGGAGCTGCTGGACCCGTCGCCATAATATCTTTCAACAGACAAAATAGTTGTCGATTTCAATAAATCTGTGGCTTTTCAAGTTTTGCTGCCAAAAAGAAAAAATATTCAATTATAGTGAGCGGTGGATTTGAACAAACTTAAATGGAGTCTTTATGAACTCCTAAAATTTGTAAGTAAGTTTTTACACGTTCCTTTCACAGTTACCTAAATTGACATATATGATGTTTCAAATGTGAAATTGAGAAAGCAATAGGACATAATCAACTTGTTTCATCATGACGGAACGATAAGGTATTTATATGAAACTTCTTTCTGCTATATGAATCATAAAATTCTTACCAAAATGGTGTTCCGCAAATGTCAATTAACGTGTTGGTTACGGGTTTTTGTTGGATACATCAAGGTCCTTGATTCAATTGGCCAAGAGTTTTCTTATTACTCTGAATAGTGAGCGCAAAAATAATGACATTTCGAATAACTATTCCGGAGAAATGAGATTATAGTTAAAAATAAGTTCCTTGACTAACACTTTTAGATATCTACATGACTGTGATGATGTACCTGAGAACCAGCTTTAAACATTCAATTTTAAAAAACTTGAAATCCAAAGGCACAAAAACAAATACAAACAAAAAACTTGTAAATTCTTAAACCACACCATATTGAGCATTACTAGTCATTACTGATTACATCCTAATTATGAACATTAATAGGACTATTATGCGATCAATTGCTGTGACCATTAAACGATTCTGTAGAAACCTTGACCTATTTAGGTTTTTATAAGAACCTCAAATGAAATCTTACATGAATAGTTATCTGCAGTTGTTTGATGAGGTTTGGTATGCAGATGTCGATGATTCAGTTGGCGAGACTTTTCGATTTTTATCACTGAAAAGAAAAATACTGTGAATGAATGTTATAACAAAAAATAAAGGTGAACGTAAGATCAATGGAAAACACGCAAAGCTCTTTCATATACTGAATCCAAAAAAGCAATGAGCATTTTGAAAATTACAAATTTTGAAAAACTGAAAAATGGAAAATAATGTGAGGAACATAAATGAAACATTCTGGTAAAGGTAATTCTGATAATTGAATCTGTTTAATTACCACTAACTACTCAATACCTGCAAATCTTTCCTCCAATATTTAACTTACATGCGCGTTTGCTCCAGATGACAAGTTTGGTTAATGATTCTTCTTTAACACGATGTTCTATTGTCTTTCAACAACCGCGTTTTCTGAAATGTAAAAACATGTAATTACCACTATGCAAGTAAAACGAACAAGAAAGGGTAAAACCAGACTTTAACCAGACTGCGATGAAAATCTATATGTGCTTGGAAGAAATTGGAAGTTATCCCGGGTAATGCTAGATGATTTCGATATCAGTCTGATTAAGAATGTGACAAACAACATAAAATCCTTATGGTTTATAATAAACGGGGAGGGTTGTTTAAAATGACAGAAAACCATTAAATTAGTTGAATAAATACTTGAGACCATGGGGAAGTTAAAACTTTCAGGAAAGATATATACAATGAAAGCTTTGTGTATTACTTGCGTACAGTTGAAGTAATAGATATTAAATAAGATGAAAAGAGAGACGGCTTTAGCATTTTACCGGAATGTAATTTTAAAATGACAGATAATTTATTGTTTCACTTACCAAGACTTTATTGGTTACGGGAAAGACAGATGCTGATTACAGTAGATTCCGGCTAAAAGGAGTCGTATTAAAAATTTGAAGTGAAAGGATCATATGTTATGGTTATTAAATAGCTTAGTCTTTCCAGTCAATACCTGTTCGGTTCTGCAGAAGCTGCAACTTGACAAAAACACTTACAAGAGGATATGTTGCTATAGGATGCTACTTTTCGTAGGATCTGCGCGTATGTGTAAGGCAAGTACTGGTTTAATATTTCTGCCACTACGAAAAAAAGAAACAAACTAAAGTTTGGTTATAATAACTTTTTAAGTAATTTAATGATTTCGATTAATTATTTTGAATAACTAGTTTGACAGAAAAACAAAAAAGTGCTGTTGAACGGTTTTAAACCGGAAGTTTAGAAAAGTTGAAAAATAGAGAATAAGTGATAGCAAATTCAAAAAAGATAAACTTTTAAGATAAAATTTGGAAATCCTACAGAACAGCTAATAGCTTAGTCATTCCAGTCAATACCTGTTCGGTTCTGCAGAAGTAGCAACTTGACACAAAATGAGGAAGTGTTGCTTTGCTGCTTTCCTGATAATTTTAGATGGATGATCTTGGATGAGTTAGGCAAGGGTTGCTTTGATATTTCTGTAAATAAAAACAAAAAAAACTAACCTACTGAAATTTTGATTAAGAGCTATTAAAACGGTTAAATGCAATTTTGATTGCAATAGCTGTTGAAGAAATCCATAATATTCTTGATGTATTAACCACTGGCAATGTAGAAGCACAATTCAAGAAAGATAAATTTTTAAGATAAAATTTGGAAATCCTACAGAATCCTACATCCTACAGAACAGCTAATAGCTTAGTCATTCCAGTCAATACCTGTTTGGTTTTGCAGAAGTTAAACTTGCCACAAAATGAGGAAGTGTTGCTTTGCTGCTTTGCTGATAATTTTAGATAGACGTCCTTGGAACAGTTAGGCAAAGGTTGCTCTGATATTTCTTTAAGTAAAAACAAAAAAACTAACCTTGTGAAATTTTGATTAAGAGCAATTAAAACGGTCAAGTGCAATTTTGATTGCAATAGTTGCTGAACAAACCCATAATAATCTTGATGTATTAAACATTGGCAATGTAGAAGCACAATTCAGGAAGGAGAAATTTTTATGATAAAATTTGGAAATCCTACTGAATCCTACACCTTATAGAACAGCTAACAGCTTACCTTAAGTGTATTTAATTTCGCGGTATCTAAAATTTCGCGTGTATTAAATTTCGCGATTTTTTTACTAAAAATCTCGAAATTTAGTGCAGTTTCAATTTTTCAAAAATCCAAAACCGCGAAATTTAATACACGCGAAAAGTTCTAAAATTTCAAAAATCGCGAAAATTTGTGAAAGATTTTTTTAAAACTTTTACTAGTACAGTGGAACCTCCTTTAAAGCGCACACCTCCTTATGACGGACAAAACATTTTGTCCCGGATGAATCCTTAATAAATTCTTATGAAGAAACCTCCCCGAAGCGGACAGTCTTAAGCGGACACCTCCTTAAAGCGGACATATTTCCAGGTCCCGCACGGACAATTAGGCTCATGTGAAAAGGTTGGGTACCCAATTTGGGTACCCAATTGGGCTACCTATTTGGGTACCGAATATAAACTACAGACCGGAATGAAAATTCTGTTTACCGCCGATGCCGCCGCTCAGGGCGCTTGCTTACGGAAAAAATAACACCAGTAAGGATAATGATTATTCAATTTTAATACTTGTTTAAAAGTAAAGCTTCAACTTTTGGTGTTTTAGGTAAAAGAGATTTTACCAACTCGATATTTATTAGGAACCTAAGAGAAAAGACCTCTATGTGAAAAGTTTTCAAAAGATGTCGAAGCTTATGTTTCAAGAGTGGAGTGGAGCCGGATTTCCTTCACGGCGGACGCGATCGCCGCACGGCAACACTATATTGTTTTGAAATGATGTAATGATGAAAGGTGATTGGTTTAAAACGTCGAGTTAAAAATAATAATAAGTTGAAACGTTTACAAGGCTTGAAACTCTCTTGCAATAGGAATAAAGATGTACCCACCCATAACCTTTGTCAAAACGTGTTTAACTAGCTACGAATCTCCTTCCTGTGTTACTCGTTGTCCACTTAGAACTAAATTTACAGGCCAAATCTCAGAAGATGTTTTGTTTAAGTAATACTAGCATATAGCAATCATTATTTCCAGTAAAACTAATAAATTGAAAAAATCGTTAATATGAATATATATACATAAACTGTTTTATTAAGTATATTTGCACAAAAACGAAATTTGAACGAGTCTTTGTTTTTGTTTTCTGGGAGAAACGGGTGCACGGGCATCAGTTTGGATCGGGTCTGTGTTTCTACTGGCTGCAAAATCGAAAGTACCGAATTCAAAATGGCGGCCGTTTGAGAACGCGCAAATATCGGCGAAGTATTTTTTTCGAAATTAGAAGATTTTATCTCAAAGTGAGTTGTATCTAGTATGTTTTTCTTGTTCTAGATGCTCTGATAATACCCTGGAACAAAAATCAAGTGTAAACAGTTGGTAGATTTTTAATTTTCTGGTACCCAAATAGGTAGCCCAATTGGGCACCCAAATTGGGTACCCAACCTTTTCACATGAGCCGGACAATTACACCTAAAATTTACCTCTATAAAGCGGACACCGAGAAATTTCGACAAGAACATCAAAATTCAGTGGAAGCATCTGTTTACAAGATTTTCTTGCTTTTTTATCAGGTTTATCTTATTTGTTACCCAAGTGACAGCCTTTTCTTGGCCACCAACGTAAATCTTTGCAATTCACTGGCAAAAGTAATTAACGGTCTAGAAGACATACAAAGTTCCAAAAGATGCCAGACAACTATAACAATATTGGACAGCACTATTTGGAGTTTCCCAGAGCTGTATAGCTTTGCAATCATTTCCAGTCCTAAAAGTTTTTTAATACGCCAGACAAATGTTTATTTTCAGGTCAAATTTCATTTTATGAATGTTTTTTGCCTAACTGGGCAATAGCAAAGGGTAATATGGGCATGCCTAATGGGTTCCCGACTTAGGAGTAGAATTTCTTCCGCGTTTCTGGCAAAACAAAAACAAAACCTCTCCAGGTGGACACCTCTCCAAAGCGGACAAAATCTCTGGTCCCGTAAGTGTCCGCTTTAAGGAGGTTTCACTACTTCTTTTAATGAACTTGTTGTGTTCCAAGCATAAACAGTGTGTTATTTCATGTTTCAACCCTTTTGAAAAAAATTGATTTTGGTTAAATTTGCGAAATTTAATACACGCAAAAAATCTCATAGAATAAAAATCGCGAAATTTAATACACCGCGAAATTAAATACACTTAAGGTAGTCATTCTAGTCAATACCTGTTCGGTTCCGCAGAAGCGGCAACTTCACACAAAATGAGGAAGTGTTGCTTTGCTGCTTTCCTGATACTTTTTGATGAATGATCTTGGACGAGTTAGGCAAGGGTTGCTTAGATATTTCTGTCACTAAAAAGGAAAATCCAACCTTGTGAAATTTTGATTAAGAGCTATTAAAACGGTTAAGTGCAATTTTGATTGCAATAGCTGTTGAAGAATTCCATAATATTCTTGATGTATTAACCACTGGCAATGTAGGAGCACAATTCAAGGAAGATAAATTTCGAAGATAAAATTCGAAAAACCTACAGAATCCTACATCCTACAGAACAGCTAATAGCTTAGTCATTCCAGTCAATACCTGTTCAGTTCTGCAGAAATTGCAACTTGACACAAAAGGAGCAAGTGTTGATTTGCTGCTTTCCTGATACTTTTAGATAGATGTTCTTGGACGAGTTAGGCAAGAGGTGTTTAGATATTTCTGTCACTAAAAAGGAGAAATTAACCTTGTGAAATTTTGATTAAGAGCTATTTAAGTGGCTAACTGCAAATTTGATTAACTGTGAACGTATCCTTTAATCACCTTGATGCTTTAAACACTGGCAATTTAGAAGCACAATTCAAAATAATAAATATTTAAGACAAAATTTGGAAATTTTACAGAAGAGATAATCTGGAATGAGAGGAGGAAGTGTTGCTTTGTAGTTACTGTTTCTTTGATGTACAGATGTTTTTTATTTCTATTGCTGAACAAAAACCACACATTAATTTGGATCAAGTTCCACAAAAAAGATCACTAACATGTTTGATTGCGATAACAGTTAAGGTAATCTTTTAAAGGGATTCCAAGGTCTAATAAATTGTTCAAATAATGCTGTTTATCTTAAAAAAATAAAGTGGCAACTCTTGTTTCAGTTTGTTCAAATGTTTTTTAGATCGTGAGATAATCACGTTATAAATATTTTTTCTGCATGCTTTAAAACTTTTAAACAACCTTCTTCTTCGTAGTATTTTTAATCTCTAGCGCCCAGACTTTTCCTATTGTTGAAAATTTTGTGACATATGATTTGAGTAGCATTAAAATATGTCTTATCAATGTAAATACAACACTTGCTTTCACTAAGAAATTTTCACAATAAAAGTGAGCGATTTATAACTCAGTTTTTAAACCTAAAATTCCAGAGTTTCACAATGTACAAAAAGTGAAAGATAATAAAAAAAGTGATGCAACCTGTTATTAAGAAAGTAAATAAATATTCCATGAAATAGATTGAGTATTAGTCGTGAAAAAATCATAGTCGAAAATCCGCCTCACTGTGTTGTTCATAACTGTAATAATCAATTGAGTAATAATAGTAAAATATCTTTTCATGCTCTTCTTTTTGATGAAAATCTTAAAATATGGCTTCAAAAAATACGTCGCGACAAAAGTAACCTGCCAAACCAAATACGTTCCTTTAAAACCATTTCGAAGAAATTTGTTTCGCTAAAAGTCATGACATGCGGCTGAAATATTCTCCATCAACAAAGCAGCGAATGAATAAGTCAATCAGTAACTTAATTAATATGTCAATATTTACATATCAGAACATAGTGAATCCAAGAATGTCAGTAGATCGATCGTATAAAGCACAACAATCTGAAGTAAGTTTTTATACCCACTGTGTGGTTATCTCCCTCCTCCATGTTTAAATGTTCTTGTAATTTCATTATTTGTGACAGTTTATGGGAAAAGGATAACAAGCTAAATTTCGATTTAAATCGAAATTTCGATTTTCGATTATTTAAAGCTAAATTTCGATTTTTTAAAATCGAAATTTAGCTTCAAAAAATCGAAATCGAAATCGAAATTTAGCTTCTAAAAAATCGAAATTTAGCTTCTCAAAATCGAAATCGAAATCGAAATTTAGCTTCTAAAATTCGAATTCGAAATTTAGATTCTAAAAAAATCGATTTTTGAATTCTAAATGGAGTACCATTATCGCTGTTAAAAAGTTTTGTTTATATTTTTCACATCGGTATGCGCCATTTTGGTTCTTGACTGGGGGACTTTGTTACTTCGCTAAATCGAAATAAAAAGTTTCCGAAAAATATCCATCAAGTTTACATTTCTATATCGTTTTGTTTTAATAATCTGGTCATCTGTCGTCAGTGATCTTTTATTGAATCTAATGCTCCCGTTATGGACTTCGTCTCATGATAAAAGGCAACAAAAAATACGTATATAACAGGTTATATACTTTCATTAAAATAAAGGTGAGTATAACAAAAGCTGTTAAAATATTTTCATTTGTCTCTCTTCTCCTTTGAACCTTAAAAAAAATTTGAATTTCCAGTTAATAACGAAACTCCAGGTGTTGAGTGTTTCTTTTTTTTCGCAATGTTTACAATTTTTTGCAATGTTTGCATTTTTCTTGAAATTTGATTGACTCGCATGCCAGATGGCCGCGCGGTGGCCTAAAAAAGTATAATCGAATCCAACTTCCAAGCACACAAAATCTGGCCGTCGTCGGCCAACAAAGTTGAGCAATAGTTGTCACTGAACATGCACAGAACTGGCCGCGTACGTACGTACGGGCAAAATCGCACAAGTGGAGGTTGGCCTTTAAGTCACCAGAAGATCACATTACAAGGTTTTAAAATAATAAACTTTTTCCCCCGAAGGAGTTTACCAAAATAGCGATCGAACAACGGAATAAAAAAGAATTACAGCGTACGGTTTCTATTCTTAACAACTTACTATCAGTAACTGTCGTTTCTTTTATATCTAACTGAATGAGAACCAGGTAATTAGTTCAGTATTAAACACTAACGCGTGCTACCTGTAATTATACTGAATTCGGTACAACAACAACATCTAGAATTTACATAATTTAAGCCGAAAAGGATTCTTATTGGTTAAGAAGCCGCGAAACTTTTACCAGCCAATCGGATTGCAAGAAGTATGTCAACACGAAAATTGATGCAAAACAGAAGCGAAAGAAAGTAGAATTTCAGCATGTTGCGACATCCATCAAAAGTTAACAGCCGGACGTTTAAACTTTTGAAATTTTTTGTTGTAAAGTGAATATACATTTTCATTGTTTCTATTGGCTATATACCAATAAAACTTTATATGATTAGTGGTCACACAAAAAAGCAAAATGACGGTTTAGTGTTCCCATTATAACGAAACATTTACAATGACAACAAAATCTTATTTACGTAACACTTATTCTTATGATTAACATCGATTCTGGTTAAAGAAATCGATTTTCTGATTTATGAAATCGAATAATTAGATTCTTTTAAAATCGAATAATTTAGATTCTTTTAAAATCGAATAATTTAGATTCTTTTAAAATCGAAATTTAGCTTCAAAAAATCGAAATCGAAATCGAAATTTAGCTTCTAAAAAATCGAAATTTAGCTTCTAAAAATCGAAATCGAAATCGAAATTTAGATTTCATAAAATCGATTTTTTGCAGCTAAATTTCGATTTAAAAAGAATCGAAATTTAGCTTGTTATCCTTTTCCCATAAACCGTCACATTTTTACTCTACCTTTCTTTCTATTAGGTTTTAAAGACATTGATGTGGACTAAATGAAACAACTGTTGTTGAAGCAGAGAACCCTGCCGTAGAAACCATAACAGAATATCATACATGATACAGTACAAAACATCCTTATTCAAATATGTTGCCTGGAAAACATCATATTCAGTTATAAACTTTAAGTTTAAAGCTGAATCTTGACTAATTTAAGAGCAAAAACATTCGCGTTTTTCGCATTTTGGGCTCTTTTTCGCAAAAGTTTACGCGAAAAACTTTTAGAAATTTTAAAACAGCAAAACGCGAAATTTTTTTCGTGACTATGGATAATCCGAAGACGAAACCGATTCTGAGTGGGAAGAAAATTAGTTATAGTTTATTATAAATTATAAAAATTTGGTTTCTTTTTTGCTCATTCTTTAAAGTTTTTTCACACGAAAATAAACTTTTCCTTCGATTTGCGAAAGTTTTTTTGGCGAAATTTGTTAAAAATCTGGGAAACGCGAAAGATTATTTCATAAATTTCACGGGTTTTTTTGACACGAAAGTTTCTGCCCGCGAAGTAGCCGGAAAATGCTGTGGTTAGGCGATGGTTTCCACCTTCAAATGATGTCGCGGGGGAGATTGAACGAAACGTACAAACCATGTCTAGAAAGACATTTGGAGATTCGCCTTTAACATGGTTCCGACCAGGGGTTGAAGGTCCCCCCAACAAAAGTAGCTCCCCCCAAACATTTAGGTCCCCCCTGACTCCTGCAAATGCCAAGTCCCCCCAACAAAAGCAACAAAAGCTTTGTAAGATGTTTTTTATGTTTTAGCGAAAAAAATCTATGGAATATCTTGTTTTATTCGAATTCACGATCTCTTTTTAATGAAAAGAAGAATAAATGACGTAGGTCATCAACAAATGGTGACCAAAATTTTAGAATATAATCATCTTGAACATAAACGTTGCTAAGATACATGTTGCGACACGATACTTTCTTTTACTTGACTGTCTAGACAAAATGTTAATATAGCATAAAAGAGAGAAACAAGCACACCTGATGTATTCAACGTAAATAAATAGAGAATGTCTCGTTAATATTGTGTTAAAATATTTCATAACATTTATAAAATGGTCTGTTCTAAAATCCGCTTTGTAGTACATAATCGTTAAAAAATGCGCATTGTATGTCATTATTTTGTATGCAAAATAATGCATAATGAATAATGCCGCATTCCGCATCACTATTTATGTTAAGTCTGTTTTACGCTGAACAAAGTATCAAATAACTATGGCCTTAGGTTAATGAAAGTAAATTACAAGAACAGTTTGTTGATTGCTTATAGAAAAAAAATATGTATGAACTAGAAAAATGTTTAGCACCCCAGGGCTTGACAAATGGCGTACGTGCGTTTGTCACGAACGTTGAGTGATACAAAATTTCCCGTTACGTACTAAGATTTTAATAAATTTGTTCGCGCACGAACGCCAATATAACCTTCCCAACGTACGTCTCATGAAGTATGGCAGCAGAAAATTCTGTGCACGTACAAGTAATTACAGCGAATTCGTTCGTAGTGCTGCCATTTTGAAATGACTGAAATGATCAGGATATTCTATTTTTTTAAAAAAATGGTAAATTCGGTAAAACCACTCAATCCGAATAAGTGACAAAATCAGAAAAACGACAAAATCAGAAAAACGTTACATGAAAATGAATTCTAAATGTAGCATAATTCTAAAAATAGAATAAGAATAAAAAGCGGAATTCATTTTTTTCCAACACGTGTTTGAAAGCGATTTTTTTTTTCATTTGTGATGAAACTTGCAGTATTTTTTCATTACAAACATTAAAGATCATGTTATAATCTTTTTCACTTCGTTTTAATTATGAATACCGGAAGCAAAACCTGTCAAATATATCTACGCCATTCCTTTATTCGAAAAAATAATACAAAACTTTTACATTATTGAAACCACAAGTAGAACGAATTAGATTTTACCCAGGTCATTCGAACTTACTATAGGAAGATGTGAAGTATAAAGAGAAAGGCAATCAGTCTCCTGTGGAAGAAGTCTCAGAAGTTTGGGAGTGCTGAGTGCTACAAGCACTCTCGGTGAGTATTTTTCGGGGTTCTGCTCTCCCTTTTTCCCTTGCGTCGTCGGCCGACGCATTGACGATCTTTCAATCCCGGGCTTTTTTTCGGGTCCTTCCCCTTTTGCTAAGTATAAGTACACGCACCTTGTTCCGCAGCCTCATAAGTAAGGTTTTTCGTTTCTCCCAAATCCCCCGGGGTTGGATTTTTTCCCCCGGGAGGTATTTTTTGACAATACTTTGTCACCATGGCTACCAAGGGTTCCCCTACCCCATCCCAAAATGGGAAGGGGACTTTTTCAAATATCTGCAGAATGACAAACAAAGAAGAGGCTAAGCAGGCATCTTGCTTCCTTTACTTCCCAATCATAAAACAAAAAAAAGAAAATTTCGAAGAAGCAAAAAACAGGACTGCAATGGATATCATCGCTAAGTGCGATGACATTGTCTTAGAACAAAATTGCATAAAATCTTTAACGTACATTGATAAGATGGACAAATGGTCTGTTCTTTTCAAAACACCAGAAATCCTAAAAGAAATCGAAGCGGAGGCACAAACAGATTTCACGGTAAAAGGGAGGACATGCCAATTTATGCGCAGGTACCAGAACAATTTCCTGATTACTATTTTATGTGACCATTTGGTAGAAGACAGCGAAATAAAAGAGGCTCTAGAGGAATTCATGGACATTAAGAACATTATACACTGTACATACAGAGATAGGCCTTATGTCCTAAATGGAAAGCGGCAGCTGCGGGGTTTCCTAAAAAAACCTGTGACTGAAGTTCCCTTTAGAGTTAGGGTGGATGGTATCCACTATCCCCTCTTCTTTAAAGGGAAAGTAATTAAATGCAAAAACTGCGACGAGCCCAGGAAATCCTGTGTCTGCCGTGAGGCGGGGGCTCTGAGGAGAGCGAGAACCAACAACCACCACCGGAGGATCCGGGTAATGAAGGGACTGCCCCTACCCCAGACACACAACAAACTACCACAGAAGCCCCGGCTGATGAGAACGAAAATGAACCTATGGAAGAAGGAGAAATTGTTGAGGCAGTAGGCGGTGTGGAGGAAAGAGAACCCGCTGTCTCTCTAGAGCGAATGCCTATTGAGAAGGCTAAGACGGGTTTACTCGCCTCTACCCAGCTTACTGCCGAGGAGATAAGACTCCAAAAGATCAAGCAGGAATTAAGGGCTGTTGAAAGGGCAAAAACTGAATTTGAAAATAAAATCCGCTGTGGAAGAACTAAGTTAAAAGACCCCCGTCTGGAGTGTAGGGAAAGACCCAAGTCTAGATCCCCGGTGAAAACAACAAAAACACACTCTTTCTCCTCTTCCTCGGAGTCCCTGGCCGGCATAAGGCCTACATGTCCTCCCAACAACACCGGGAAATACTCCGAAAAACTTTCCAGAAAACAAACACCAAAAGAACAGGCCATTGCCCAATCTGTCAGGAAGATAAGGGCGGAGCAAGGACGGAACCCCCATAGATAAATTCCTAACTTTTATTTGTATAAAAATGGCTATGTATATAATATATTTATTTATAATGTATGTGATTATCTCTGGGAATGTTGGAGGTCTGTTGACAGGCTCTCGTTGCAGAGATACTATAGACCTAATTAAATCAAATAAGGCAGATTTTGCAATCTTACAAGAAACCCATATAGACGACAACCACCAACCAATCATCAATAGACTCTGGAATGGTAGTATTTATTACACCCCAGGGCACTATAACACTGGTGGTACTATAATTCTCTGCAGGGAGCCTGTCGACAACCCTCAAATTATTTATTACGAAAATTTTTTATCTTTGCTCTTCTCCAGCCAAAAACAAAAAATACGAATAACAAACCTTTATGCCCCTTCGGGACATAAAAAGCAACTAAACAGACAAGAATTCTTTAAGAAAATAGATGCCACTCTTCCCAAACCGAACGGAAACACACTTCACATTATAGCTGGAGACTTTAACATGGTCCTAGAATCCAAAGATTCAACTAACTATTTTAGATGTAATTCCTCTGATTCCTTGCTCAGATTGATAAATAGACAGGAAGTAGAAGACATTTGGAGAAAACAAAATCCCGATAAAAATGAATATACGCATATTTCTCCAAAAGGCAATCAAAATAGAATAGATCATGTTTATACGTCAGTCTGGGCGAGGAATTTAACACAAATTGAACACATCCAAAACCCTTTTTCGGATCACCACAATATGATTAAAATTAAAGTCTCCGAAAGCAATGTGAAGTGTGGGAAAGACCACTGGGTCTTTCCAAATCACGTTTTAAATAACCAAAATTATAATGAAAGATTTACAAACATCTGGGAACAGTGGCGCCTAGACCCTCAAAAAGAAAATGACCCTATTAATTGGTGGGAGAAGGGCAAAGAAAAAATCAAGTCTTTTACCTCTTCCTTTTGCCGTGTCTCACATCGCAAAAAGAACAAATATATTAAATCTATACAAATGAATAACCTTACAAAAAAGGGACAAGTAGACACCGCAAGGTTCTGCGAACTAAAATTAAAATTAGCAAATGAGACGCGGCAAAAGGAAACTGTAGATATAGAATTACAAGATAATTTTTTTGATAACCTTAAACCCTCCAGGAAGCCGGTTATCATGACTTCAATAAAAGACGAAAATGGTGATAAAAAAACAAACACCAATGATATAATGAAAGTTTTTATAACCTTCTATCAAAATCTTTTCCAGTCGGCAGAGACAAATGAACAATTTCAAGAGGAATTTTTACAAAAAATATCCAAAAAAATCTGCAAGGAATCAATCAACAATCTAGAGGCGGAGTGGTCTCTGGATGAACTCAATACTGCCCTCCGTGGAATGGAAAATAATAAATCACCAGGCACCGATGGCATATCCATAAACTTCTATAAACACTTCTGGAACTTACTTGGCCCTGATTTAATGCATGTTTTGAAACACTGTCTGAGACTGGGAACACTCTCTCCAACACAAAAAGAAGCCATTATCTCTTGTATACCCAAAAAAGGGGATACAGAGAACATTAATAATTGGCGCCCTATATCTCTACTTAATAACGATTATAAAATATTTGCAAAAACAATAGCAAACAGACTCATAGGGATCTTAGGAGAGGTGGTTCCCTCCTCTCAGACAGCCAGTGTGCCTGGTAGATCGATCTCAGAGAACACTTCGCTTCTGAGAGACTTGATTTTCCTTGCAAATAAAGAACAAAAAGATTTGATTATATTATCCTATGATATGATCAAAGCTTTTGACTCTGTTGATTGGAAACTTCTTTTTAGAACGCTTGAAAAAATAGGATTACCACGAAACATTATACACAGCATATCCATACTATACACAGACATCTATTCAAAAGTCAAGGTAAACGGCTTCCTGTCGGAAAACTTTAAGGTAACACGAGGAGTGAGACAAGGATGTCCACTATCAATGCCCCTTTTCACGGTTTATTCAATCCTAATGGCTTATGCTACCATTACAAATAAAAATATCAAAGGATACTCCATCGGAGATAAAGAAATCAAACTTTCCCAATTCGCGGATGATACTAACTTTATTACTTTTCAAAACTCTGTCTCACACATCCAAAACCTTATGACAAAATTCTGTGAGGCCTCCGGTGGAGGAATAAACCGTGAGAAAACCATTGTCTTCAAAGTTAGGGAACAGAGTCTCCCGGTCAGACTCCTGGGCATCCTTTTCAACAACAAAGGAGCGTGTGTTGAGGAAAACTGGGAAAAAATCCACCAAAAACTAAGAAAATTTGTCTATAGTTTTTCAAAACATAATTTAACCCTAAGAGGAAAAAAGATGATAATAAACAATATTCTACTCTCACAGATCTGGTATGTTGCACAAACTGTTGCATCCTCTGCCAAACATGTGAAATTAATCCAAAAAGACATCTTCAATTTCCTTTTAGGGGGTACAAAAATGATTTCAAAATCCTCAGCACTACGCTCAGTTGAAAATGGCGGCTTAGGGGTCTTAGATATAAATAAAATGATTTACTCTTTTAGAATATCTTGGATCGCGAGACTCTTTTCCCAACAAACATCAGACTATAAAAAATTAGCAAATAAAATTCTTGATTATTTTAATGATAAACAGTTGGGGAAATATGTGTTTATGACTCTCTTCTCCTTTGAAAATAAAGTTCCTCTGTTCTATAAAGAACTCCAAAGAGCCTGGCACTGCTTCTCTAAAGACAAAAGACCATTTCCATCAGACATCAAACAAATTATGCACGAACCGATATATGGTAACAAATTTATAGTAAAACCTGATGGAAATCTAAAAGTACCTCTGAAGCAGCCGAAAGGGGCAAAGGGGGTCATAAACACAATATCAGATATATCAAAAATAGCAGATCGTGGCTTTATATCCGAAGAATTATTCTATCTTTTGTCTGAAACTCAGATTCCTCCCGGGGAGTTTATCAAAATTAAGACTTATATTCCTTTCATCTGGAAGGAAAAAATAAACAACAACTTTGATATCTCATACGAAAAACACTCTCCTCTTGTCTATATAAAAAATCAAAATATTGAGTTACATTTAGTAACTACAAAAAAAGCTTATTTACAAATGACAGAGGACGAACAGGAGAAAAGTACCTTACAAAGAGATATTGAGAAACTACTCGGGAGGACTCTGAGCTGGAAGAATATTTTTCGTAATATACATAAAACCTCTAGCAAAGCATTCAATGCTCTCTGGAGGTGCATGAACAATTCTTATCCGACAAATGAAAAACTTTTTCTTTGGAAAATTAAAAACAATTCAGTGTGCATTAGATGTGAACAAAACACGGAGAACACCCTGCACCTTCTCTTCTATTGTCCACAAAATCTTCCTTTTTTGTTTTATTTTTGTCGTTTTCTTTCTGATGGTGCAGGCTCTGCTCTCCCTGAAATTATTCTTCTGCGAAATAGTGCCAATAAACAAATTAACCTTCTCTCGGATTTTTACCTTACCTGCATCCTCAAACAAAGGAAAAATTTGCTAGACGGAATAGTGGACAACTCTCTCCTTGTTTTTAAAAATTTATGTAATAAAATTTTCTAATAGTTTATGTACAAAAATTATTTATTTATTTATTATATTTATTATTTATATCTATTTATAAAGCCATTATTGATATAAATTGAAGAGAATATATCAAACGAATTGGTAGACATTATGGACACGACGCGGAGTTGCCGGGTCTCCCTAAAAAAACCGTGCAGCAAAGACCCGGACGAAGAAGACAAGAATAACGGTGCGGAGTTACCGGATCTCCAAAAAAAAACCGTGTTGCATGGAAAAAATCCAATTCGTGGGGCGGTAAAGATGAACGGTGTTGGGGCTCACGGTAAAAAGCTACCATCCTTACGACCGAAACGAAAACACTCCTTTGGACACGGCGCGGTGTTGGCGGATCACCCTAAAAAAACCGGCCTTACATAAAAACGGAAATGAATTGAACGAACGAACAACGAAATGGACCCGGTGCGGTGTTGGCGGATCACCCTAAAAAAAACGGCCTTACCTAAAACGGAATGAACCTGACCGAAATAAAACGAAATGGACCCGGTGCGGTGTTGGCGGATCACCCTAAAAAAACCGGCCTTACCTAAAACGGAATGAACCTGACCGAAACGGCCAAAGGAATGGACATAGTGCGGTGTTGGCGGATCACCCTAAAAAAACCGGCCAAAACTCTCGCGTTCAAAGACGAAGAAGAAGAGAAGAACGAAAGAAAATATGAAAAAACACTAAAAATTAGAAAATGAACAAAATTATATAAAAAATTGAAAAATATTATAAAACAAAAACAAAATATTGTATATATGTAAATAGAAATTGTATAAACTTTTAGAATCTTACTTACTGGCACTTGGCCGTGAGGAAATACAAGTATAACAATCAGTCTCCTGTGTTTGGGGTTCACAGGTTAAATCGTCCCCCGTGCTTCACTTTCCTTCACTACCTTGATAGTGTACATATGCACGTACGTTTATATAAAGAAAGGTTGTTCAAGGAATTGATTGTCACGTACGGGCCAAAACGTATTTGTGTACGTGAACGTACAGCCTTGCTAAATCGATTTGTCAAGCCCTGCACCCAGATGTTTCCCTTTACATATTAGGTCCCCCAGAAGAGTAAGCTCCCCCTTGAATTTCTAAAAAATTACAGCCCCCAGGCCATTTTAGGACCACTTTAGGGGGGGGGGGGGGCGGAACCATGCTTAAAAAAAAAAAATTAAATGGCAGTAGGATGGAGAGTTTGTCAAAGAATATAACTCAAAATACTTTGATGATTTTTAGATTACAACAGGTGACATAACATATTTCACATTTCGATTTATTTCAAAGAAGAAAAGTAAGTGTTTTGTGATGAAGAAAAATAAATTTTTATGTTCAGAAAAAGTTTTGTAATTTATTTCATCAATCTTTGTACAGCAATAGACATTCCCGATTTGCAGACATGCAATCGGAAACAGCAATAATGGGAATTTTGACACCAGAGATTCACGTCGGTACTTAAACGCGATATTTTGTTGGATATTTAAATCGTTTATATACTTGATAGATAAAATCATCTTCTACATTCCCAACATCTTCTTGTTCATCATTTGATTGCTTGTTTTTATTTTGTTGTTTTACTGGCTCGCATTGGTATGATGTTACAGACATTTCCTATATACTTATTATGTGAGCTTTTAAAAATAATGGCGGACGAAGAGCACATAAAAAAACGTGTTTTGAATCAAGTAATAATGGACTTCTGATAAATTATAGTCAAGGCACCTAGAAATTTCGCACCTTAAGTTGGAACATAAAACTTTCGCAGCAGAATTTTCAATCTAAAATATTAACAAAAGTTCAACAATATTGTTTTTCAGATTATCCTATCATCTCTGCTGTATAATTCAAAAAAATTGTGTCTGTAGCGTGATCTACAATCTTTCAAAATCACTTTCGCGCTGATGACCGGAAATTTACTCTATTCTAACTTTTCAAGTGCTCGATTATTATTGCAGAGTGTTTGCGCTTGAACGCCGTTCAACGATCACTTCTTAGTTTGTTTTGAAGGTTAAAGCAATGACTTTTAAACCCATGAAAAATAATTTGAAATGACTTATGGGTAGTAAGTCTAAAGGCCTGCGAAAGTTCTAGATTACTATCACGAACTTGAGCATGTAAAGATTTCGCAATATGAAAAAGAAAACTAAAGTTCGCACCAAGTTGGACACTTGTTATAAAAAGAAAACAGAACTGAATATTACTAAATACTTTATTTTAGTTTAAACGCATACAAGTTACTTCAGTACACGCGCGAAGAAAACTCCCCAGAAGGAAATATAAACATAATATCGATATCTTTTTATTTTATCTTTTAATATCTCGTTAATCATTCATCAGACAGCGATTCAAAATTATTTAGTAAGTTTCTTAAAATCATTCTTTTTTATTTCATCTTCTTCGGTTTCACCGGCTGAATACATATCATGAGTAAGTAAACATTATTTCGGCATTTTCATTCATGCATGATTATCATTTTGCAGATCGCAGCCATGCCAAAAATAAGCAAAAAAACCTGGTCAGAGGAGGATATTGGTCTCGCCTTAGCTGAGGTAAATGCCGGCTTTTCCATCAGAAGCGTGGCATTAAAGTATGGAATGACGGACACCACACTTAGAAACAGAATGAAAATGAGAATATCTGGACAGGAACTTGTGGGGTCTGGACGAAAGTGCACTTTGAGTGAAATTGAGGAGAAGCAGCTTGCGAAGTGCATTTCATCAATGTGCGATACAGGCTTCAGCCCAACACGCAGTGACATAAAAGACATCGTGAAAGGTTATGTCCAAGCTCATAGCCTTAAAACACCGTTTAAAGATGGGAGACCTGGGGAAAATTGGTTGCGCGGATTTATGAAGCGCAACAATTTATCACTGAAAAAGGCAAATTTAATAAGCAGCGCTAGGAAGTCCTGCACTTCCAACCCGTTTATTGTCTACGATTTTTACGAGTTGCTGCAAAAGGTCGTCGATGAAAAGCAACTGACACCTAGTCAAATTTCGAATTGCGATGAAAGCGGCTTCCCAATGGATCCCCAAAGTTGCCGAGTTGTTGGTCCTAAAGGGAAGCAATCTCTGAAAGTCACTTGTGGAAGTGGCAGAGAAAACATTACAACACTAGCTGTTTGTAGTGCTGCTGGAAGAGCTTTGGATCCTTTGATCATATTCAAAGGGAAAAATCTGCAACGATCTTGGTGTGGAGATAAAGCTCTTCCAGGTACATTTTACGGCGTTTCGGACAATGGTTGGATGACGACAGCCATCTTTGCTGAATGGTTTGAAAACTTCAGCGCTACAGTTACAGAAAGACCTTTATTGTTAGTCTTTGATGGCCACTTAACTCATCTATCGTTACCTGTTATCGAGAAGGCCATCGAGGAAGATATTACTCTGCTGAAATTGCCTCCTCACTGTACCGACAAGTTACAGCCTCTCGACGTTGCTTGCTTTGGACCACTTAAGAGGGAATGGGAGGGCGTTTTGAATTCGTGGCTGAGTATCGTTGGACCACGTGGGGCTTTCAAAAAAAATAATTTTGTTGACAAACTCTGTGAAATCTGGCACAAGGGATTATCTCCGGAAAACATCCGATCCGGCTTTGAAGCAACTGGTGTTTGGCCGGTTAATCGTGACAAATTTCCAGAGGAACGGCTTGACGCGAGACTGGTTCGGCGATATCAGCACTGGGTTGCCATTGGAAAACCAACAGAAGATTTTGAGGAGTTGGCGCATTCAGTTTCAACTCCTCAAAAAGCGAAGGAGACCCCTGCCAGAGACTGCCAGAATGGTATTAATCTTTTGCTGACAGATTCTACATGTACGCCTACTACATCAACGCCAGAAGCTGATTGTTCCTGTCCAGCAAGCCAATTGCTCAAATCCCTGGGCCCTAAACCGCCAGAGGTTCCAGGAAAAAAATGGTTGCTTGGCTGGACATTAGTTGATGCAGCTGCTGTTGTAGGAGAGCAACGAAGCACTCCTCCTTTGCAAAATGCAAGTTTTGAAGAGGTCATCCTCAACCGCATGAAGGGCCCTGTTGATCAACCAGCAGCAAAACGACGGAAGATCAACCTGAAAAGCCAGTTGATCTCGCAGCCAGCGTACAGGGATGAGATTCGAAAGCAGCAGGAGGAAAGTGCCAAAAAGCAGAATAAACAACCTAAAACGAAGAGAAATCAATCAATAATAAAAAAGATCGAATTTTTTGGTGATGGTGGAGCAGCAGCAGAGATTGGTGCTGATCGAGAAAAAGGAAGTGAAGAGGAGCGTATCGAAAGTGAGACGGAAGAAGAACTGACAGAAGAAGAGACTGATGAAAATAGCGAAAATGAGGAAGATGATAAGGAAGAAGAAAGCAAAGAAGTAGGGACAAAAGAGGCTCTCTTGAAATGTTGGAGGAGCTTGAATGTCCCTACTTCTGAGAAAGAAATAATTGGGAAGTGGTACGCCGGAATTTATCGTGAGAAAAAGAAGGTGTACTTGTATGTCGGCAAAGCTGTCAGGCGACATTTGTTTGATTGTGACGGCCCAATTGACAGCTTGGAATTAAATTGCTTGAAGCCACACATTGGCACGGGAACAGTATTAAATGAATACGCGAATGGCTATCAAGATATATATAATTTTAGTATTACCGACATAATTGATGGTCCGTTATTTGTGGAATGCATGAATGGTGGTCGATGGAATATCCCCAAGTACCATCAAATTCACGAACATTTTGAAAAGTCAGTTATCATTGACAGAATGGCATTATTCGCTGATTTATAGATTTTTTTTATTCCAATACATATCTGTCACAAACTTTCCATGTTTTTCCATACATTTAAACACCTTCCCCGACATATAGATACATTCAAAAGTCAAAATTATGATGCGAAAATTTCAAAGTCCGTGCGAAATTTCTGCAAATTTTTCAAAGGATAGGGTACTTTAAAAATTTCGCATTGCGAAAATTTTCGAGGCCGAGTGCGAAATTTTCAAAATTTGGGCACCGAAAAATTTCGCATAGATTTTTTTGAAATGTCGTAGGCTCAATCGGTTAGGGTTAAAGGTAATTACGATATATTAAATATGGTACCGTAACTGTACTAAAGAGCTCAAAAAACTTAAAAGAAAGTAATGTTGTGGCGCTCAAAATAGAATTTTGTGAAATTGCGAAAATTTTAGGTGCCTTGACTATACAAGAACAAAAATTAACGTTATTTTTGGCTATCATTCTTTAAAATAGTATTAATTTATTATTACGACCTTGGCATCCCTTTAATGATATTAATGCATGGAAAAAAAATTACACCATTCATCTCAAAATAGCAAAAAATTTACTCAATGAAATACCTGCAAAGGAATGCTTAATTTTTAACTTTTAATTCATTATTGGACGAAGCATTCAATACTCTTAAATCACTGCTTCTCTCAAGTGAAACTCTTGCATATTTTCGCCCCGATGCCTATACCGAGATCTTCACCGATGCATCACCAGTTGGATTGGGGGCAGTACTCATGCAAGAACAGTCGGATGGGTCGCTCAGGCTGATAAGCTATGCCAGTCGTTCTCTTCAAGCATTCGAGAAAAGGTACAGCCAGATTGAGCGGGAGAGCTTGGCAATCCTGTTTGGCATAGAGCGTTTTCGCATGTACCTCTACGGGATGAAATTCGTTGTCAAAACAGATCACAAGCCGCTAGTGACAATGTTCTCACCACGTAGTAAACAACTTCCTCCACGCATAGAGCGTTGGGTGATGCGCCTCATGCCCTACTCCTTCGTTGTCGAATATCATCCAGGCAATTCAAATGGCGCGGATTATTTGTCCAGATCCAATCCACTACAAGAAGATGCAGCACCTCGCAACATGGCCGAAGATTTTGTCCGTTTCGTCCAGAATTACCAACTTCCAATTGCCCTCTCAGAAAAGAAAATTCAAAAGGAACAGTCTGCAGATCCTGCAATTCGCATTCTGAAAGCCTATCTCACAGAGGGGAATCTTCCAGAATCAAGCCTGACGAAAGAATACTACCCTTCCAGGCACCAGTTATGCATAGCGAATGATATTCTCATGTTTGCAGATAAGATAGTCATACCAGCTTCCCTCCAGCAAGAGATCATCAACATCGCTCATGAAGGTCACCAAGGCAAATGCATTTATAGTGCTTACAGTGTAACACTTCTGACGTATTTCAAATTTTCGAACTATTCCTTACGAGACTTCTAACGCATTTAAAACCTCTTAAAATTATCTCTTAAAAAACATAAGTTAATGCATCCCATTTTACTGTCTGTTTTGAAAAATTACAACCACCAGTTCATTTATTGATATAAGAATACGCACATAAACATTCTATTTTAAGAAAAATCGAATTCTATAAATAAAAAAGAATAATTCTCTCCATTGTACCGTCTTTTTTTATTCGACAGACTTAAAAATATTATATCATATTTTTTATTACTACAATGGAGTGTTGAGTTCTATTTTAAACTGTAAATAGATGGCAATAAAGTTCGTGAAGCAAGGAAGAAGTGACCAGATCTTTATAAACTATGGGTCGCTTAAAAACAACAGGAAGAAGCCACAATAAAAATGCTTCAACCTATCGCTCGAAAAAAATCAACTGTCAATCAAAGAAACCATCTACATCGAAACAGCTAAGTATTTTGGAGATGATGAAAAGTAAAAATATTTCTAAGGAATATGTCGTCGAAACTCCTGAAATGAATGAAGAAATGAATGACGAAAGAAACGAGGAAATAACTGAAGAAGGGAACGATGAAATGAACGATGACATTAATTCGAATTCTCCCGAAGATGAATCATCTGACGGAGACATAGAAGTGTCGTCTGAGGATGAAATACAGAACAATGAAGATGAAAACTACAAAGAACCAATTGTATGGTGTACATCATTTGATTTACACCATACAATTGGTTCTTTGTAGTTTTCATCTTGTTTTGACCATGTAGACAAGGAAGTTAAGGTTGAGAGAGTCGAGCTTTGCATTGACGCTCAACCCTCGTGTTTGGGGTTCACGAGTTTAACGTCCCCCACTTGTCTGCATTCTAAAATTGATGAAATTAGTGAGCATAAATGTGACGATTCGAGGGAAAATCACTACAAGCGATAATAGCGCTCGCATCAAGAAGTAGCGCTAAATTTATCGCTAACATTGACGAACTTAGCGATAAATATAAGCAGCACAAAAAGCGCTTTCAAGAATAATTAATTAATTATTCAAGAATAATTAATTTGTTGCTAATATATTCATCATAAATATTATTCATCTTTCCGTCTTTTTTATACGTAAGTTTACTTGTGTGTGTCAACACAACCTTCAGACAATCTTTCACATAAACTTCACGAAAAGCCGAAGGAAACAGGTGTTATTTTATTTAAACGAAAGTGAGTATTTCAAAAGAGAACTTTCGCAACTCGTCAAGCCGAAGTTAAAATGTTTTTATTTTTCTCTTCCTACATTCATACTTCATCCTAATATTGAACCTAAAGACATTATCGATGCAGTGACAGAAGTCAATAATGATCACTAAAAACGTTGTGATCAATTTAATTAAGGGTACATCTCCACCCAGTGCAAGTGAAATGTCTTTCGAAAGAATAATAATAAAGGTTTTGCTATCGAAAAAACTTTTAATGTAATGTGTCTTTAATATTGTAAAAGTTTTCTCCCAAGAGCTTATAGAATGGCAATCGAACAATCTAGAAAAAAAGAATTATATATCACAGATGGTTTCTACTTGTGGTTGCTTTCGAACTAACTTCTGTATCTTTAATCTCCAACTGAATATAGGAACCAGTCAATTAAGTTCAATTTAATACACATGCAGGTGCTACCTGTAAATGTTTCAAAATAATACATTATGGAATAACACAGTATTTTAAATTGGCTTTCAGATTTGTGCTGAAGGTGCCGGAATAACAAATAAAATAAAAAGCGTTTCGGAAACTTTTTATTTCTCGAGAAATATGTCCGCTCGTCTGTTCAGTCATAACATCAGAGTTTATCATGTCAAAACAAGCGAGTTTGTTTTGTGTTTATTGCTATTTGGCGAAAAAATAGTTATATAAATCACTGATATTTGAGAACTTCATAAAACAACACATGGTATGTGAAATTGTATAAACAAGACTTGAACAAAACTGTTTGACGATAATAACGGTAATCTGTGCCCTTAGAGGATATTAATGATATTAACGATTTCACTTTCATCTCATTCGATATTCTGTCCGTTTCACATAATTAATTGAACCAACATTATTATACGAATAATTTAGTGATAAATCAAATACTTATCGCTAAACTTTAGCGCTTTTTCGTAAAGAGCGATATTTATAAGCGATAATAGTGATAATGATAAAACTACAAGCGCTAAATTTATCACTAATATTGTTACTACATTTGTAAATAAGAACAAATTAGCGCTAAAACCCATTGTTCTTTTAGCGCTATTATCGCTTGTAGTGATTTTCCCTCGAATCGTCACAAATGAGCGTTCTAGCATGATAAAATTTCAAAATTTTCGGCCCCTCAGCCCCCACCATAGGGGGGCTTCGGGTGATACTAAACCGAGTAATCAGTAACCATAACAAAACGTAATGCCCAAAAAACCTCTGGATTCGGCACTGTATACGAGGCGTTGATGCTCCCAAACGTAATTTGGCATCGACAAACGAGGAGAGTTCAGATGATGACTTTGACCTACCATCCGAAAGAAAGGTCAATATTGACGAGAACACTACATCGTCCAACCAATCAAGTGATTCTGATAATACCGTTGTTGGGGAAATTACATCCCCCAGTGATACCGACAGTACCGCCGTTGGTGACGCATCATCGGATGCGACTGTACCGTATATAATGAAGACGAGCAAATGCCTCAAGAAGATGAGCTATTCGTACCTGATAGTAGAGCGAAACGTGATCGTAGAATCCCCAGTCGTTTCGCAGATTTTGAGATGACAAACTGAACCTATTGTGTTGCTATAAACATTTGTGTTTTGCTAATCGAACTTTCGAACTTTGTTAAATTGGGGAGAGATGTCATATCTCTTCGTCAATGTTGTCTTCGCTCCGCACGGAAGCCAATTAGACACGCGTCTCATTTGCTTCTGGGGACTTCAGGTCATGGTCTGGATCAGATTCAATATGGCGTTATAGAACGTAAACACGTGTGTTCATTTCCGATTGCTTTACTCTGTGAATTTCAGACACAACAAATAGGAAGTTTAGAAAACCTAGAAAAAAGTAATCAAGAACTGATGGATTCTGAGACATTACTGAAAGTCAATTGCTTGCATTAGTTGTTTGAATGAAATTTGAATTTTTCCATTTCCATTTCCATGAAACAAGGGCTTAAACACCACACAAAAATTATAGCTTATAATAAGCTTTAAAATTTTAAATCAATTAAAGAAATATGGCTATTACTAATTACCTTGTTTATTAACTTGTTGATTCTGCTTGTTATTTAATACTGATATATAATGCAATAAGAAAATGTTGAAATATTTTTACGAAAAAGTTTGTGGCAAAGTCTTTTGAAATATTATAATAATCAATTTTCGACTTGTTTTACATTCAGCATTCTGAAAAAATAGACCAGGTCTACATGAGGTCACCTCATATTACAAGCTACCCTAATCAGTTAAAACAGATTGAGAAATGGATGAGTGAATAATTTTGATAACTGATTCTCAGAGTCCAATGAACAGAAAGAAAGCTTAAAAGACTTTGTTAATTTCTTATCGATTAATATCAAAATTTACTTACAGAAGTTTAGATATACATTTTTAGAAGCTGTGTCACTACTACCTTTTCTGTGATTGTCTTTGATTCTGCTGCATGTTGCTTCTATTGCTGAAAAAAGGAAATGAAAATAACAGCATACAACAGACACTCACTTTGTTAAGTATTTATTCTGAGAATTGCTAATCATGAATTGAGAATTTTGTACTGTCATTGTTTAATGTTTGCTTTTGTATGCCTGGGTATATTATAAGTTCTGTGTTATATTGCTATTTGTTTATAATATTAAATCTTCTGCATTAAAAAAAAAAACATGATTTCCATCAATAGTATGGCATTTTAAGTGTTTTGATGTTTGGTTGTGATTCACTTTCCAGGGTAAAAAATAATTTTTGAAAACCTCTCCAGTGTTAGCGAACCCGTAAAATGTTTTTACAGAAGACACATAAATGACCGTCCGCTCAAAAATTGAAATTTCCAACCCATTTCTGTCTTATTTTGGGTCCAACTTTGTCAAAAAGTTAAGTGCTTTGACTTTAGGGTTTTTTGCGATTCGTTGTTTGTAATTTCTCTATCGCTGATTACTTAAAAAGTAGGTACTTAATACAATGTGTATCAGAATGGTTTATCCAGTTAGAATAACTACTCATATCTTTTGAGGGAGTTGCAACTTATAAAATTTTGTTATATCATTCGATAGAAAAATTTAAGCTCTTTTCAATGATATAAAATTTATTGTAAATAAAGCTATTACAGGGAAAATATATTATTTGTATTTCTTTCGGTAGCTGTTGGAATTTCTTTAATTTGTATATGGTACAATGTTATCTGATTGCATATATATATTTTTAATTGTATATAATGAAAATTCATTGTAAATCTCAATTGCTTTCTTGCAATAAAAACAATACTTAATTTCATACAAGTTTTGTCGTCATTGGACAATTTAGCCTATCAATACCCCGTCTCTCATTTTCCCGTATGAAGTTACATTTTAGTGATTAATGTTTTCCGAAAATACTAATTCCCACAGACCGTAAAAATAATGGGACAGGAATTTTAGAATCTCAAGTTAATTTCAAATACTATCTACGTCCGATATGAGTCCACGCGTTGTTTCCATAAGACGGTCGATTTAGGTAAAAACTTTATTCACTGTATTTCTCAGGAAAGCCTTCCAAATTTTAATTTTCTGTATTGAATTCCATGCGAAGACTAAAACCTTAAAAGAAGGAAATTAAAAAGAAAAAAAACGAACAAACCTGTTAAATTCACTGTCACGTTTTTATCATCATCGCTCTCCTCTATCTGCTGCAAAGTTTCGAAAGGCGTTGTTTATAAATCTGATATCAAGTATGTTTATTGAATACGCATATACATACGTGGTTTTCCTGTCTTTGCGGATTCGGAAAATCATTATGGTGAGTGTGATCATACCGAAACAAATGATCTATCCCACTTTTATTTTAGAGAGTGTTGTGTTTTTTCTAAATTTACGGTCAAAATCTTCTTAATCGTGGTCATTTTTTCGTTAGACCATTGATAATTGACGATTAGTATAATAGCACGCGGCGTGACGTCAGTTTTTTTATCTTATCTTATTGCATTGCATCCCCAATCGAACGCGACGTTTTTGGGGAAATATCTCGAGAACCAATAGGGATAACTGACGTATCTTAGGGTCAGTGACACGGGTGATGGGGTGACGCAACATTTGGACCTAAATTTTATTTGGTACTGTGGCTATGACGTCATCAAAATCTTTGAACGACGATATCTCTGCAACGGTTGGTCGTAGCGAAACCATCCCATACATTTTTTTGATCAGTTTTTCGAGCTCTACAACATGGGTACACTTTCCAGTCCCGATTCCGTAATTGAAATTTTCGTCACGGGGTTCGCACACGGGAACGCGGGATTCTTGGACATCTGTTTCGAAAATAAAGCCGTAAAAAACTTTTACGCGAGATACTAGTCTATATATACTAATCCGCGTTGTGCATCCCACTTTTATTTTAGAGAGTGTTGTGTTTTTTCTAAATTTACGGTCAAAATCTTCTTAATCGTGGTCATTTTTTCGTTAGACCATTGATAATTGACGATTAGTATAATAGCACGCGGCGTGACGTCAGTTTTTTTATCTTATCTTATTGCATTGCATCCCCAATCGAACGCGACGTTTTTGGGGAAATATCTCGAGAACCAATAGCGATAACTGACGTTTTTTAGGGTCGGCAACACGGGTGATGGGGTGACGCAACATTTGGGCCTAAATTTTATTTGGTACTGCGGATATGACGTCATCAAAACTTTTGATCGACGATATCTCCGCAACGGTTGGTCGTAGCGAAACGATCCCATACATTTTTTTAATCAGTTTTTCGAGCTCTACAACATAGGTACGGTCTCTTTTCGAGATTTGGTACTTTAATTTTTCGTCACCTATTTTCGTGACAACATTTTCGAAATTAAAGTCGTAAAAATTTTTTACGCGAGATACTAGTCTTATTATAATAATCCGCGTTGTGCATCCCACTTTTATTTTAGAGAGTGATATATTTGTTTAATTTTTACGGTCATCATCCTCTTATGTGCGCGTAAAACCACGTAGATGCGAGAGACACTTTTTTCACGATCATTCCAAAAGCACGTGGCATCATTTGACGTCAGTTTTTTATGATCACGGGGAATCATTGCATTGCATCCCCAATCGAACGCGACGTTTTTGGGGAAATATCTCGAGAACCAATAGGGATAACTGACGTTTTTTGGGGTCAGCGATACGGGTGATGGGGGGACGCATCATTTGGGCCTAAATTTTATTTGGTACTGCGGATATGACGTCATCGAAATCTTTGATCGAGGATATCTCTGCAACGGTTGGTCGTAGCGAAACGATCCCATACACTTTTTTGATCAGCTTTTCGAGCTCTACAACATGGGTACACTTTTGAGTTGCGATTCTATGATTTATTTTTTCGTCACGGGGTACGTACACGGGAATGGTGGATTTGACCTAATGTTTTCTAAGTTAAGTTCGGTAAAAAGTTTTTACCCGGGATACTAGTCTTCTATATATGTGACCGTCCAGGGGATTTTGATAACAAACGATAAAACGTTAGAAAACGTTAAAAACGTTTTTTATTTTTGGAAAAACGTTTTTTTAAAAACGAAAAAACGTTTTAACGTTTTTTGAAAAACGTTTTTAACGTTTTTTAAAAACGTTTTTAACGTTTTTAAAAACGTTTTTTCAAAAACGTAAAAAAACGTTTTTTTAAAAACGTAAAAAAACGTTTTTAAAAAACGATTTTGGAAACGGAATGTTTAGACCTACTGCGCGGGCAAACTACGTGGAGAGCCATGCACAACCTCGATCCCAGGGCTGGGATCGAGGTTGGAGCCATGCATTCTATCGCAAAATAACATTTAAACGTTTTATCATTAAAAATGTTTTTATTGTTAAAAACAATGCCTCATAATAAAGAGCTAAAGAGCTCTTGCTTCGGCTGCTATTTAGCAAGGAAGACGGAACTATAGCCCGGTTTTCACATCGTTCACTGTCGTCGCACGTATAAGCGAACTAATTTTTGATTTAGATTTGAGTTGAGTTGAATAAAGTAGAAATTGGCCTTTAGTTGAAATTTTCGGGAGGTTTTAACTTCAGCAAGTCATAGCTGCCGTTGATTGGGCGAATCAAATCATATGACAGCCAATCGCCCCAGAACCTGAAAACGTTATCAAAATAAAGTCCATAAATATAACTAAAAAAGTTACCAAGCAATTTGATTAACAGTGCATCTTAATTTTGTGAAAGTGAAATGTTTCTCAAAACAGAGAAAATAAGGTTTATCCAGATCTGTTTCTATAAAAATTAGCCGTTTTCAACTACTTTCACCTTCACCGAGTGAAAATACATCTTTACGAAAATAAACATAAAACTTTTCCCCGAGGATTTACTAAAATAGCAATTCTATCAAATTTGTTCTATTATGGAATCAATAGAATTATAGCGGACGGTTTCTATTTGTGGAAACTTTGAAAACAGCTGTTGTTTCTTTAATCTTTAAATGAATGAGAACCAGGTAATCAATGTATTGTAATATACTAACATGTGTTACCTGCAAATGCATATTTAAAAAAGTACACACTTGAAGAACATTGACGTCATTAAAATAAATCGAAACAAAAGAACGCACCTTGTTCATTAAAAATCAAAATAAAATCAAAGTATTATTAAGTAAAGATTAAAATAATAACGAACTTTCCAAAAATGGCGCATACGAATGTGATTATAAACAAACCGCTGGACACTTCTTCAAACAAAACTTGTTTACGTTTGCAGAGAAATGCAACGATACCAAAATCCGCTGGGCGGTTTAAGTTGAAAATGTTTTTTTGTAAAAAAATGGATTAATGTAAAAACGTTTTTTATAAAAACATTTTTAAAAAAACATATCAAAAACCTTTAAACGTTTTCAAAAAACGTTTTTAAAAAACGATATCTACAGATATGAAGATCTTCTCAGTACTACCACGCTCTCTCAGAACACCACGCTTCTCGTGGAACGAAGCGGAACGGAAAACTAACAGAAGATTTACCGTTTCGGTAATCGCTGGGTTCATAAACTGCTGATTAAACCCGTTTCTTTTCCGAGTAGCTCCGATTGAAGGTCGCATGTCTCAGAAAAATAAAAAAACATAAATACTTTGAAACATAATTCGTATCACACTTTAGGCATTCTTGTTATTATTATTATTGTTAGTATCAATAAAATTTAAACAGGTTTCCTAGGTAGCATAAAAGTTATTATTCAAAGTTTATCTGTATCGCGGAGGCAAAACAAGTAATCTTTTTTAACTAAAAAACGTTTTTTAACGTTTTTTTACGTAAAAAACGTTTTTTAACGAAAAAACGTTTTTAACAAAAAACGTTTTTAACGTTTTTGCTTTCGAATTTTGTAACGTTTTATCGTTTCCATAAAAACGTTTTTACTTTTTCATAAAAACGTTTTTTAACGTTTTTTAACGTTTTCTTCCATTGTTTAATTATCGTTTTTAACGTTTTTTGAAAAACGTTTTATGGTTTGTTATCAAAATCCCCTGGACAGTCACATATTAATAGCCGATTCTCTGTCTGTCTGTCTGTCTGTCTGTCTGTCTGCCTGTTTGTTTGTAAGTCACGCAAAATGGTAGATTGAGTTGTGAGCGAAATTATTTCTTTTTTTGTGTGCGACGTGAGTTCGAAGCAAATACATTGCAACCCCAATCGAACGTGACTTTTTTTGGCTGATGAACTAATAGGAGTAGTAGGTGAGGGTCAATATAGGCCCACTTTTCGATATTCATAATTTTATCGAGAATTTACTATATTTTTTAACGGTGAAAATAAGGGGGATTTCCCCATGACATTATTAACGTGAAACGCGTTAATAAGTGTTATCGTGAATGAATTTCAATTAGTATAGAGGTTTGGTGTGTATCCCATCATCGGCTACGATTCTTTTGTCATAATAAGCGCTGAGACCTAGTTTCTTTTGTGTGTACGTGACGATCTTATGATTACTTACCCTAAACCCTGTATTTTGTGCCATGTCCTTACTACCATCCAAAGCTTCTTTGTATCGCTGCCAACTCATTTCATTTTGTCTTTTTGAAATTCCCTTACAACTAAATTTTGACTTACCTAAATCTTGATTCTCCGCAAAATAACATTTACTGGTGAGCGCAATCATTCGCGTACCATTGAACTCCGCCTTGAATAAACCCGGTGTTCTATCATGGTATTTACTAGTACTTAAAAATTCTGCTTTACCTTGATTGAAATAATAATCCTTAAGTTCGGGTTTAACGATATCATCCAACGACTTAGACGAAAGAGCCATGTACATACTATCCGTATCCATTTGAATCAATTCAAAATCCCTCCTGTCAATATATTTATCGAGAAAATCGTAGTAAAACTCAAGCATCCTCAATTTAGCAAATTGGTACACGGCGATACCGCATTGATAAGGTCGATTTATATTGACTTGACGTTTTCTCTCTTTGATCTCAAACGTCTCATTAATGACTTCAAGATCGTCAAAGAAAGGGCTTCTGAACGCCTTATCGACATTCTCCTCGGATTTTGTGTACGTATTATTGGTATGTTTTTCGAGATCTTCAATCATTTTACCGTAGAACGAATTACCTTTCAGTTTATGAGTGTCACCGAGTTGTTTTAATGCAGGGTTCGAATCACCATCTCGTCTCGCATCGGTTACTTCTTTAGGGAACCATTTGAACGGCCTGCTCGCTGTATATTTCAGAATTTTATATACGCCAGTCACCTTCAAACCGTGATCTATATACCACTTCAACAACGGTGTATATAATAAAATCTTCTTTGCCTTACAAACCCCCAATAACTTTTTAGTTCCTTTGATACTCATCATATTTGTAGCTGTTTGATAATCCTTCATATGTTGAGGTACTAATCTCTCAGGAATTTTATCGACAACAAACAGAGGTGAAAACTCTTCAAATTTAGCTTTTAACCCTTCCGGAACATGAATATCTACCTGACAAAAACCAAAAATAGAACCGTCACATACACCCTCGGAAAACTCTTTCAAATACTCCGGATCTGTAGGATTTTCGACCTCGATGTAACTCTCTTTTCCACAGGGCATCTCCTGCCCCGAACAAAACAGATACAAACTATTCGCATCAAAACCAACAACAGACTCACAATCCCTAGCGTCTTTATATTTATGAGGTCGTATCTTTGACACACCTCTTTCGGCGTATCTGGAAAACACAATACTCGGACCACCAACCATACCGGTTTTCAACAACTCGTAAGCTTTGTTTTTCGGACACGCCTCACAATCTTTCCGTATTTTTGAACAGTCTTTGCAACCTTGTTTATAACATTCCTTCGAACATTTACACGTACAAGGTTGTCCGGGTGCATACAAATCGGGCTCTCCTTTCTTTTTCATTTTCAACGCTTTGTTCAAAACATAAGTCATCGAAATTCCAGGAATAGATACAGCATCCTTCAACATATCGATATCGTCTCCATAATAATATTCTCGCGTCTTCTCCAAAGCTTCAACAAACGGTACAACATCAGCCAAGTTATATTCTTTTAACCAATCCAACATCGTAACACACCCACGTTTCTCAAATTCAACCTTAAAATCTTCATATTCTTGAGTAGTGATTAAAATCTTTTTCTTGAGACTCGAGTAAAAGTCTTCATATTTAACAGTGCCTATGTGAGAAAGTTTCTCAAAACTATCCATCCATTCATAAGGAAAGACGAGTTTTTGTTCTTCACAATTGTTTGCTTTACACCAACCATCAAAAGAAAGACCCGGTGCAAGATAAGATTTCACATCTAAAAATTTGAACTGACCGGTCGTCAAAAACATATAGCTATTCTCTTTCTTAGCCACAGAGATTGAACCGGCCTGTTCTGTCATATGATTAACAAAGTGCTTCTTGATCATATTGAGATCGTATTTACCGCTATTGAAACCTAGCACAGGAACCTGATTACACCAAGCTTCGTGTCGCATAACTACGGAGGATGGAAGCGAATCTTTGTCGGGCAAATAATATTTTTCACTTACACATTTCGAGGCCCCCTCCCACCGTTTTTCTAAATCTAAAATAAAGTCTTTGATGAGCTTTTCCGGATCCGAATTTACAAGAAAGGTGGGTTTATTTGTAAAGTTATCGGTAATAGCAACGCTGACTGCGATATGTTTAGTGTCAAAAGTCAGATCACTCGTAACTTGTTGGTCGAGTTTATGGAGTATCGTTTCGAAATCAAACACGATAAAGTATGGGTATGGAACAAACTTCTTTTCAAGCTCAACGGTACTCAACTCCGGTATTTCACACGCCCAAACTGAAACAACATCATAACCAAGACTCCTAATTTTTGTCTCCATGTCGAGTGTAGCTCGATATTTTTTCGGATCACCATTTATACAAGGACATCCATGCCATTTACAACCATAATATTGATAGACAGTATTACTTTCAGGTTCATACTCATCTACAAGAATCTCTCGCTTGTTAATCTTCACACACCTCTCACCACCATGACCACAAAGAGCGTGATGAATATGTCTACCTGTGATTTCAGATTGTTTTCAATCCATCGACAACCGGCATAACTGAACTGGGTGTTACCTCCATAGAATACCTTCTCAGAACTGTTCATGATATGCTTAAACTTTTCTCCTTTGCATATCAGCTTGGTTTTTCCTCCTGAACAAAGGTTTTCTGTTACGTGTCTATTATAGTGACCATGTCTATTAAACCTTTGTTCGCAACCGGCACATTCCCAGTGTTTCGTCAAACCTTCAAGATCCTTTATGTAGAAGCAATGACCCTCGTAGAGACCAATATCAACACAAGGTAAACTTTTTCTGAACTGGTTTTTACCAAACACCAATTTCCAAACCTGTTGGTTTTTCGGCTCATATAGACGGATGTTGACATTAAACTGTTTGGCAATACCTTCAAAATCAACAAGTTTTGTAGCTCGTACATCCTTAACTTTTAGGTTCTGATCATCATAAAAATCTCGAGCTAGTTCTAACGCTTTGCTAGTAGTGCGTTTAGCAGGTCTTTGTTTGTTTTTAGCATACCCAAAGTAGATAGCAAGACATCTCCATACACACAGATTGTCGTTTTTATCATCTATCGCATGGATACATCTTTTCTCACGAAGCCAATCAGGCAGAGGACCACAACCCATGAGCGGTTCATTGCTGTGTATGACTTTTATGATAATTCGAGTAAACTCAACCCGCCCCTGATAGACACCCGGACTATCGAAAACCTCGGCTGCTGGTAGATACGCCTTAGACCAAACACCATCATCGTCCAAATCTAACCTTCGACTCTCACATCGTTTGATATACTCCTCGATTGCGGATAAACTTGTATAAGTACCTTCTCCAGGAAGCGTCTTTTCATACTTTACAAGTTCCCCATTTCCCCGATAAATTTTAGCGGTAAAACTGTAAACAATCCTCGAACGCATTTCGATATCTTCTCTGATTCGGTTGAAAATCATATTTGATAGGTCTGAATTCAAAATACCGGTAACCTCATACCTGTTCATTCTTGGATGGCTTTCAATCAAGTTGATTTGTGGTCGTTGATCTAATTCTCGAACAACATTATCATCCTCATCTCTCTCTTTTCTAACCTTTTTATACAGATTGAGAACCTTATCTTTCAAAGTTTTGAAAGCTTTACTAGTTTTCTCCTTAATAGGTTTAGGTACATGATTTACCAACCAATCTCTCCATTCATCCAACTTACTTTTCACAACAGGTCTATTTTTCGACATTTCTCGCTGTTCAAAGATATCCATATCTTGTTGGGTAGGAATAAATGGAACAGGTCTTGGTGGTGGAACAGGTCGGTTAAACCTAGTAGGTCTTGGTGGTGGAACAGGTCGGATAGGTGGGTTTGCTAATAATTCGATCAACTCAGCTTTTCTGAGTTTTGAGTAGCCATGTAAACCGCGTTCTCTAGCGAGAGCTTTTAATTCAACAACAGTTTTTCTAGTAGTCATGTTGTAATATATATATCACGATTATATCTTTTTAAATCACTTTTTAAAATTTTCAATTATCATTTTCCAATTTTTCATCCAAAAGATTCGTAACCTTTGTGTTCTATTTTTGTTACTCGTTGATTAAGTAACAAAAGCGAGGTCAATTTATTTATTTTTTGTAAACTCTCTTCTCTCTCTTAGCGTTATAACGTTTTTGAGAGCTGAGATATTTTTCTCTGTTATTTTTTATCCAGTTTAAACAGTATTTATTAACCGTTTGTTTCGTATCAGGATCGAGAATATAAGATGGATCCTCATCATTTTTCTCAAGCACCTCGAGTAATTTAGCTTTGTTCATTAGGTTAGCATATTTTATTTTTCGTGACGCACATAATTTTCGTAAAGCGTCACGAGTCATTGACTTGTAATCTGATTCTATTTTGTCGGTCATGTTTATGTTTATTATCTTTATATAAAGATAATAAACAACGTTTAAGTCACTTTTCTCGTGTCATTTTTGTTAAAAAAAAAAACGAGCTAAAATAAACGTTGTTTATAAATAAAATGTCAGACACTAAACTTCAAGAGATTTATTATCAACCTCAAAACTTGTGGAAAGGACAAAAGGCTGTTCGCAATCTAAGAGGATTCGACTTCAAACCGAAGGTAATTAAGAAGTGGCTATCAAAACAAGCTTTGTGGCAAGTACATTTACCAGCACCGAAACATGTTGAACGTTCACATTATGAAGTGACTAAACCGAATGAGATTCACCAATTTGATATATTGTACATGCCTAGTGATATGCTATATGGTAATAAATACAAGTACATCTTATCCGGTATCGATGTTGCTTCACGTTACAAAGTAGCCCGACCTTTGAAGACTAAGAAAGCCAAAGAGGTTGCCGATATGATAAGAGATATCTATAGAGTTGGACCCTTAAACTATCCAAAAGTATTTCAATGTGATAACGGTTCAGAATTCAAAGCGGATGTGACAAAGCTGTTGGAGAAGAATAACGTCGAAATTAAAAGAGTAACTACTAAATATAAGCATACCCATACAGCGTTTGTCGAGGCGTTGAACAAGATACTTGCCGAAAATTTATTCAAAATACAAGATGCTCAAGAACTGAACGATTCGGAAAAGGTATCATCTACGTGGGTCAAATATTTGTATAAACTTGTGGATAGATTAAACGATACGAAGACTCGGATGATCGATATGAAACCGAAAGATGCTATTAAAATGAAAGAGGTACTTCTCGCTAAACGAGAGAGCTATCCACCCGAAGAAAAATTACCTCAAGATGGTTTGTATAGATATCTATTGCAACCGGGTGAAGAGCACGACGACCATCGAAAAAGAGCAACAGATAGGATATGGTCAAAGAAGACATATAGATTGAGTGAGGTAATAGATCAACCAGGTAACCGTGTAATGTATTACCTTCAAGATGGACCTGAACGAGCTTTTGTAAAAGAAGAGTTGATGTTGATACCTGAAGATACAGAGCTACCTCCTGATTATGTGCAAGGTTGGTGAATCGTACAAAAGTATCTTTACTTGTTTCTAGTAAAGATGAGTCGACGAGATTTTATCTAACGCCATATAATGTCATAATCAAAGAATTGTCTTTCTGGATTCTTTTGAGATTGTTTGAGACCTTTCGGTCTGACAAAGGCCTCTCTAGAGATGCAACCATAATCATTTAATTCAATGGAAAGTCTTTCAGGCAACCACACCTTATATAAATTTCCCGTTCCGTCTTGCACTTCTGCATACATAGCCTTTGTAGAAACAAATTTAACATGATAAATCACGTTTTCAGGTAGATCCCTCCACTTTATGATCGATGTAGATTGTTCGATTATTTGTTCAAATGTTTCAACTGTTGGAAATTCCATTGTCTATATACTTGTTTCATATCTTTTTATATCAGTTTTTTTTTGTGTGTACGTGGTAAGTTTCTATTACATAACAAATAACAACACATAACAGTTTCTATTATATAACCACAAATTACTCATAATTGTAAACAATTAAATATCTCATAAAAATGTAGTAAAAAGCAGTTTGTAGTAGTTTCATTTTTATAGCATAAATGAGCTAACAATACATATAACATACAGATCAGCGTAGTCTAGTGGATAAGAACGCTAACATGTAACAACAAGGTCGTGTGTTCGAACCCCACGCAGTTCGTCTGAGAGGAAGTATATATACTTCGGCGGTTGTAGATCTCTCATGTTCTGGTTGTAAAACTTGCATGAGTGCGCACTTCCCCGCAGTTGTGTTGAATATATCGCGGAATGGTTAGCATTGTGTCTGGGTGATTTATCACTGTCAGGTTTCTCTGGTCCATAGAGACATTCAGGTTACCGTCATTTCGATCGAAATTCAACAAACGCCAGGGCTTAGAAGTGTTAGCATGTATCCACAATGCCGGCTATAATTGCAAACTACATACGCTGATCAGCGAAAATACATACCATATACTAAACATCGTGGTAATCGCTAAAACCAAAGCTATTTTCTCTTCTTCGTGAGATGGGAGTGAATCTGTTTGAACTTTCTTTTGTGAACTTTTATTTTTTGTTGGAGAGCTAGTCACTTTGGGTGAAATATGATGCTCTTGCATAACATTAATCATTTTGTTTCTTCCGAGGCTCAAGTTGTCATTAGATATGAGAATTTTATTATTATAACCAGACACTCCCGACTTGATGTTTAGATTCATGTCACTAGGTAACATGTAAATACCTTGTCCAACAGAATAATCAACTTTGCTTGAAGCGTAATTTAAAGTATCTTGATAACGTTTAATGTCATCTTGAATATCAACTCTGCGGTTAACAATGTCTTCAAAGTTGTTCATAAAAACTCTTTGAGCTGTCAAAGAGCTTGAATTATTACCTAAAATAGAAGAACGAGCAGAGGCTTGGGAACTAAGAATAAGATAAGCATATGCTCTAACACTCTCTGAAATTTTTACAAGACCTGTTTTTGTAAAGCCTTTAGATTTTTCTATAATCCATCGTGTCATGGAGTCGTCTGTGAAATAACTCACACCTGGCGTTGGATAGTCTCTACGTCTTTTTTGATACGAGCTGTAAAAATATTGCCCTTTATATTTTTTAGGATCAGAATCGACACCATATTCACTACAGATTTTTAAAAACTCTTCTTTGTTATAAGGATTATCATATTGGTTGAAACCGTTTTCAAAAGGTAGAGGTGTCTGCAGACGCTTAATGATTCGTCTAATATGATAATAGACGTGAAAACGATATACTGCTCTAATCATAGGAGTAGAGCGACTTTCTTTCAGATGTTCAGAACTGACTCCACAAGCGCTTGAAGCACACCAAGTGACAAAATTGAGTTGGGTTTGCCATAATTTAAACGGTTGTTCCTGCCAAATTTTCATACGTTGATCATTTCTCTTCCATTTCGTAATTAGTAAATATATTTGGAAAAGTTGCGGGGAAAGAACCGCTCTCAGAGACAATAATTGTTTGTTTGTATAAATCTTTAGCATTCAATATCTGAAGGTATTGTCCTCCATTTGGCTTATAAAGCGCATTGGGAACATATTTAAAAATATCCTCCATTATTATTTAATATTATTATCTTATATTTAATACAAGAAAATGTATATCACAGCAAATCTCGTAAGGGGTGAGAAGACCATAAATCTACCTTACCCCATTCAAAACTTGGATGGCTCAAAAGAAATTGCATTGGTTGATATGTTTGCAGACAATGTTACGTATGAAATAACCACAGACCTAACACTGACTATGCTTGGTTATAGGAAAGCTAAAAAGTTGGTACCTCAAGGAACATTCACGAGCAGGGAATTGAATGCCTTTTTAGCAGGTACCTTTTTAGCAGGTGATGTAGAACTTACCTCATTAGGCAAAAACCCTCAAGTAATCAAAACAAATAAGCTCGCTAACGTAACCAAAATTAATTTGCATCTCTCTGAACTTGACAACACTCAAAATCTTGAGAATGGAAAGCTAAGTGATATTTTACTAACCTATCACATGGCTGAACATAGCTGACTTCACACATGTTGAGCCTAAAAACCCTCAGTACAAAAATTAAAAAATGGTGTATTTCAGTCTCTCACGTTGAAACTCACAGATCAGCATGGCAATATGCTAAAAGAAGACCTGGGAAGAACCGTTGTTTTGCACATCCGCTAAACCGAGATAAAAAGTAATAATTAATTATATATCATAATTAATAATGGAGTATGGAAAAGAGTTAAATCCAGAACGTTCACTTAGAACTGCCCGCGGTGTAAAAGGCTCTCGTCAAAAAGTAATTGTCACACACAATCCGAGTGAGATTGACCAAAATCAGCTATTGTTGGTTAGATTTCCAAATTTAGGAAGTGATGATGTTATTATCCCTGGCACAGCTAATCTAAGTTTTGATATTGAACTCGAGTCGACAGCTGACACGAAAAGAACATTGGTCAGTAACATTGGAAGAGCTATCGTTAAAAAGTTGGCTGTCAAGTTCGAAGGTAGCGAGATATTGAGCATTGATGACTTTGATCTTTTTGGGTGTTACAGAGATTTATGGTTAACCAAGTTTGAAAAGAGAAACGCGATAAGACAGGGTATCATCATCGATGATGGGTGTACAGAAAATTGTATGAAATTGAGGATTGGTGCTTCAGATAAAGACACCTCTGATGCAGAAGACAAAGCCATTGCTGACACCTATAAAAACAAATTTGTCATTCCACTCGACTTTGAGATGCTAGATAGTACTATTCCATATTATCAAGCAGGTTTAGGGAATAGGTTATGCTACGAGATCACATTTAACGATTATAACCGAGTTATCTATTCTAACCCTCCAACTCCTACCACAGGTCAAAGAAAAACCCCAGACGGTAAATACAAAATATCTAACATCTCTCTTGAATATGAGCTTGTGGACACAACCCAAGTTGGCTAGACAAATCGCTTCTGAATACGAAAACATGGCTTTGCTCTACGATAGAGTTTTGAGACACCGACAAATCAGAGTAAAACAAGTCAGACACAACATGGAATTGGTCATTCAACACACCTGCCAAATCTTTGAAGGGTATCTTAGTTCTGTTTGAAGAAGAAGAATCCTACAAACGAGATACCGGTAAATTCTACAATCCAAAGATCAAAAAGGTATCTGTCATCGTTGAGGGCAAGCTAACCAACTTTTTGCTCAAGGGATGCAGCCGTTTGAACAATACAATGAGATTTGCAAGTATTTTGCTGAAGGAAAACCAAAAGATAATAGGCTGTTTTAGCAAGACAACGCGGACGTTTTTTGCGACGTCTTTATGACGTCATCTTTATACGTTGTAGTTAAGTACGCGTCTTTAGAGAAATCGTACTTAGCAACTGTAAATCACAGATAACAACGCGGGAAAAAAAAAAATGGCTACCGATAGAAGCTTGAAAGCGACAAGAGATGCCCTACTGATAGCCTACGAAGATGACTTCATAGATGACATTGAATTTGCAGTTCTTTATGATCTGAACAAATCCAGAGAAATATTTCCTTACTGGAAATACCAGAAATTTGATATAAATTCATTAGATGAAGCACAGTGTAGAACTGAATTTCGGTTTTTAGGGTCCCATATCTACGAACTTTTTCATGTGTTGAACCTACCCGACAAGATTGTGACATCAGAAAGGGTAACATGCTCAGGAATAGAAGGACTTTGTATTTTATTAAAGAGACTGGCATTTCCTTGTAGATATACAGATATGGTACCATTATTTGGAAGAAATCCTACAGAACTTTGTATTCTATTTAACTATGTACTGAGCTTTCTGTATACTAACCATCATCACAGACTATTATCCTGGAATCAATGGTTCCTACAGCCCCAGATACTGAATGATTATGCTCAAGTTATTCATGACAAAGGAGCCCCCCTTACAAATTGCTTTGGCTTCATTGATGGCACAGTTATCCCAATATGTAGGCCAGGCCAAAACCAAAGAGTTGTGTATAATGGCCATAAAAGGGTTCATGCTCTTAAATTCCAAAGTATTGCTCTTCCTAATGGGTTAATAGGAAATTTATCTGGCCCTTATGAGGGGAGAAGGCATGATAGTACCATGCTTTTTGAATCAAATTTACTACCTGATCTTCAAAGAGTTGCACATTTTAATTATCAACCTTTGTGTGTATATGGAGACCCAGCATATCCTTTGAATGTACATTTGCAAGCACCCTTTCGAAGAGACACCTAACCGTAGATGAAGACTTGTATAATCAGGCAATGAGTAAAGTACGTACAAGTGTTGAATGGCTTTTTGGCAACATCAGAAATTATTTCAAATTTGTTGATTACAAAAAAGAATTAAAATTGAGACTATCTCCTATTGGGAAAACTTACATTATTTGCGCTTTCTACAAAATGCCCATACATGTTTTTATGGAAATGAAGTTTCAGAATTTTTTGATTTAAAACCACCAACAATACATGAATATTTTCAATGAACACAATCTATTATATGCATATTATATGTAT